>CAXAMN010000525.1:313978-324993 GCA_963970005.1 Durusdinium trenchii | reverse complement strand
CAAGCCAGCCGAAAACCCCACCACAAGCACCCAGCCTGGGAGACAAACAAGTGAAAAGAAGCGGGAGACAAATGAAAGGAAGTGGGAGACAAGCCAGCCGGGAACCCGACCACAAGCACCCAGCCTGGGAGACAAATGAAAAGAACTGGGAGACAAGTGAAAAGAAGTGGGAGACAAATGAAAGGAAGTGGGAGACAAGCCAGCCAGAAACCCGACTACAAGCATCCAGCGTGGGAGACAAATGAAAAGAACTGGGAGACAATTAAAAGGAAATGGGAGACAAGTCAAGCAAGTGGGAGACAAGCCAGCCGGGCCAAATGAAAAGAAGTGGGAGACAAATAAAAGGAAATGGGAGACAAATGCAAGGAAGTGGGAGACAAGCCAGCCGGGAACCGGACCACAAGCACCCAGCCTGGGAGACAAATGAAAAGAAGTGGGAGACAAATAGAAGGAAGTGGGAGACAAGCCGGCCGGGAACCCGACCCACCACAACCATTCAGCCTGGGAGACAAATGAAAAGAACTGGGAGACAAGTGAAAAGAAGTGGGAGACAAATGAAAGGAAGCCTGGGAGACAAATGAAAAGCACTGGGAGACAAATGAAAGGAAGTGGGAGACAAGCCGGCCGGGAACCCGACCAGACCATCCAGCACCAAGGCGACCATTCTTTAAAGCATTGAGAACCCCTAACAGTATACTGTTTGGGGAAAAATGGAAAGGAGAAGTACGCTCGGCAAGCACGTCACGGGCAGAAGTTGGTGTTCTTTTTCTCCTCCGTCGGCGAGCGAAATAAGCTCCCGGGCACCCACGGGCAGTTGCGACTCCACCAGTCGTGTGCAACAAATCACCTCGCAGACTGTCTGCGACGAGGCAAAACGGATCAAACCCATCGGACGGGGAGTGGTTCGCTGGTTCGCAAATTGTTCCTTGAGTCTGCAAGCATAAGAACACCGATATCGTCATAGTTGCTTTAAAGTCTCATCTTGTTGGTCTTAGGGGTGTCGCACGCAAGAACGCTCCTCACTTCTCAAAAGGGAGGTCGTTTCAAGATCTCTTGAAATACATTGGTACGCCATGAATACGCCTCTTCAAGTTTGCCGACCTCAAAATGCCTCAAGATCACCCTGATTTTCTTTTAAAGTTAACTGCGTGAGAGTTCCATTTCTTGCTGGACCTGAGGAAAATGGTACTGGGTAGGCAGTAGGCATTTTGAAAAATGTCTAAAGCTAAAGGTCTACTTTTGACTTTGACACTGTCCGCTAGAGGTCCAAAGAAAGTAATAAATCATAAGGCATCATAAGGCAAAAGGAACTCGAACTCCGTGCGATTGAGACCACCCCCTCCATCCACAACAGCTTCAACGCCTCAAAGTCAACCGTCCAACTCTCCTGTGTCCGAAGTAAATCGAAGCAAGACTACAGATGATTCATTCTCAGTTCAAACATGTCTGAACCAACTGTAGTCCCGGGAACTTGCTGTCAGACATGGGAACCAATTTGCGGGTGACTTCCACGCTTTTGCTCATGGCCAAGTGGGATGGTCTGTTCTTCGGAAGGAAAATAGATGTCCAAGTCGATCATCAAGTTGTTGACCTCTCCCGTCCTGCTTCTCGCTGTCGGCATGCGCGCCCACGTTCGTGATGAAAATGGCTGAAGCACCTCAAGAATTTTGGTGTTGTGAGCTGGGCATCAAAGGAAACCAAATGAAGCTGTCCAAAACAACAAGCTGGGAGGAAACAACTTCAGCCACTTGTCAAAAATATGATCAGCAAGGTGGCCAGGAGTGAGGATGAGTGCAGAGAGGGTCCAACAGTTATCGTTCATGTGCAAACATGTGATGCTTGAGCACCTGTGAAATTGGCACGCTGCAAATCCAGCAAAGAGGTGGGTGAACCCTGCAAGAAGTAGACCTCGCGTTCAGAGCGCCGATTTGGCCACCATCCCGTGTGACCTACTCCAAGCAGCGGCTTCGCTACAACAACCGGCCGTTGCTTCCCACGACAGGCCGCAGGATCCACAGATAAAACCATGTTCAGTTCGAAACCATCTCTGCAAATCTCTTTTCGACGGTCGTGTGAGGGACCTGATCGCAATTCTCCACATTGTACCAATCTCGAGGCTGGATGGCCTCAGAGTGAGAAAGCTGTGCAGTGATTGGGCTCAAACATTTGCACACGAGAACAACACTGCAACAAAGCTGTGGCTTGGGGAGCATGGCTGTGGCCGCTGTTGTCCAAGCCATGCGTTGGAACCAAACAGATGGGGCTCCAGAGTTGCCTAGATCGGGATGTCAAAATGTCCTTGAAAAAGAGAGAGAGAGAGAGTGTGTGTTTAAGTGTTTCCTTTTGGGGCTGGACCTCCACCTGAAGAATTCCGTCCAAGTGGCAGAACATCTCCTGTAAAAAGGTGAAAGTTGACTTGTAGCTGCAAAGTATGAAATTTGACTTGAGTGTGTTGTCCTTTACATCATCCCTGCATCTTTCCCTTTTGAGCCATGCCTAGCTTTGTATGCTTTGTATCCACAGGACATATCATAGGACCACTGGGTGGAGCGAGAGTGTGGTGTTGATGGGGGTCAAAAGCGCAATCGCATTTGACTAAGCGCAATCGGAAAAATATACAACCGCTTCTTGGTTGGAGTATCCGTTCTGAAAGAGTGAAGCCCGAGGAAAGGCGCTCGAAAACCCCCCCTCCAACGGTGACAGACCATCAGAGCCTGAGATGTCGACCGAGACCACCACCACAGGGATCACCTCATCTGCGATGACGTTCTGTCGCAAAGGCTTCACGAAGTGCTCGATGCCCAAGCGAAGGTCCTGGCACAGTCGGAAAGAATCCGGTGAGGATTGAGACAAGATGATGAAGACACACTGGAGCACAACATCTATGGAGAACAAATCACCAAAACCAACCAATTCACATTCTGTACTTGCTTCGCCCTTCTAAACTGAAGACATCCAAGTAAAACCACATCTGTATACATCTGTGACTTCCACCAACTCGAATTTCCCCAGCTGGGCCCCAGGTGTCCTCGGTCTTTTCAGTGCCTACGGCCAGAATGATGATGTGGCCGCCCACCTCGGATGGTCGAGGTGATGGTCGAGGTGGGTGAAAGTGACATGGGGGGGCACAGTCGGTGCATTGCAAAATCCGCTCGTGGCACAAGGTCTCCATTGAAACTCCATCACAATTCCGGTAGTTGTATACAGCAATAAAGCAAGGTGTTTGAAGAACATCTGAACAGTAAATAAGTTATCAAGATTCACATGATCTCGACCTAAGGGCCTTCTTTCTCCCCCCCAGAAGTAGATGCCCAAAAGGTGTTTCGGTGGCTTCCTGCACTGCATCACCCTGCATCTGCAGAAGTACACTCCCAAGTCACTAACATGGACCCCTCAAATGGCACCCTCAAAGACTGGTTTTCTCTACAAACCAGTGGGTTGTCAACAGAAAAGTCGCTGGATCGATTGACTTCTCGCTCAGTTTCCACACCGCCAAGCGTTTCAGTGGCGGTCTCAAAGGCTTTAACGACCGTTGGTGCCTGCGACTTCGACTCGAGCCCTTTGGCTCCGGTTGGCTCATCGGGTTGGTTGCCCAACCAAGAAGTCGGACTCAGGATAATGTAGACTCTGGAGGTTGGAGGCCATTTGGTTTGTAGGAGGCCATCAGGGCCATCGTTTTCCTGTTGATGGTGAGCCATGTCTGGAGCGGGTATTTTTTCATCAAGAGTCTTCGGGAGATCTGTACTCTACACTATTCGCAAGTCAAATCCTCAACTGTTCTGTGGTTGTGCTACTAGGAACAAGGGCATCGCTACTAGGAGCACGGACGCTTCTCCCACCTCCTGGCAACTTTGGCCAAGTGGACCGCGGCAGCCTGCAAGTGATGACAACATGTCCAGAAAAGGCAAAAGCCTTCAGGACTTCTTCAGCCAAACATCTGGAGCATTCTCAAATGCAAACATCTAAGCCTAAGCCTGTTTGCTATGTCAACCAAATGCAGAGAAAGAATGGATGCACCTGAATGCACCACACCAACGTATGGGACGTCTCTCCTGGCCTTGTGCTCAGCTTTAAGGCTCACGTGATTCATCTCAGGGACCTCGTCTTCCTTGGCTTTGAGCTTCTGCACTGCTTCACCTCGCAGGTCTGCTAAAGACTATCAGCAATTTTTTTAAATCAGACTCTGGATAAAAATTGACTCTGGGATATTCATAATACATAGCTTCGCCGGACATCCTATTTTTACTGCTGTTGCTGCTGTTGCTGTGCTTCATTCTACCTCATCTTCATCAACACAGAGGTCTGCCTGGCATGTTTCTGGAGTTTTTCTTTTGCTCAAAATGATCTTTAATAGTATTGTGGCAGGTAGTACCAGTAGCCTTCTCATTTGCCATTGGACCGCAGCTTTTGACTCAAATCCTCCGGACCCAACGGACATTGACCTTTCTCGCCGGACTTCAGCATGCCCCCTATCTCTGCTGAGCAAAAGATTGAGGCCAGCTGGTAAGCTTCAACTTGAAGTTTATGTTCCCCATCGTCCCATCGAACTCGCACGGCTTTGCAGGCGGTCATCAACTCCCTTGATCTCATCATCGACCAGCTGGAGCGCATAAGATTCAGTCACTTTAAGTTATTTTTCTCGTCGGACTGTATGTTCAATGGGCTAATGAGTCTAAGATCATTCCTAGTCCGTTGCTTTGGAAGTTCCTCCATCTCTGCCACCTACAGCCTTTGCTCAGGGGCTGTGCTGGGGTGCTGGTGTTGAAATACTAGTAGTATTCCCAAAGACATCCCAGAGTCAATTTTTATCCAGAGTCTGTTTTAAAAAATTTCTTGATACTGCTGAATTGGTGTATGAGTGAAACTGGGGAACAAAGCCAGAGTTGGGGGAATGAGTCTTGAGACTAGATCTCAGCTTGAATAAATACAAAAGGGCATGGGGCACGGGTGGGCATGGGAGTGTCTCAAAAACCTACGGACTTTCCAAAAATTAGATTGCATTTACTTTTCTGTGATGCGATGCCAAAGCTGCCGAAAAAAAGAAATTAGTATTGGCAAAACGAAGCAGTGAGCCTACTTCATCTTCTCGATCAGCGTCGCCCTCGGTCAAGGAATGTTGTAAAAAAAGAATGAGAAGTGAAGGTTTAGTCAATTTGCCCTTCGTGCGGCCTAGCACCATTGGCTTCATTCACAGAATGACCGGCCGACACTGTAGCTTTGATGACACGGTCTACTCATCATGCCTCCAGAAGTTTAATTCTTCGAAAAAAGTTGTGGGGTGGTCTCACATGGTCTCATTATCTAAAAGCTGTAAGTGACCGAAGCTTGCGTGTCCAACTAGTTTGTCCGAAAATCGTGCCAGCAAGAATGATTGAAAAGCACATGTTCTCCATGTGTTTTTCTTTTGACATTTCTTTTTTGTAAGTATCCTTTTCCTTCATATCTGTATTCCTTGCTTTGCTCCCATCTCATCTCATGCACTGCCGGGCAACGTCATCCATGGAGATTCGTTCCCGACGCCCGAGGAAGACCATGCCCACGTCGCACTGCATGATGGCCTTGGGGCAAGGGTCGAGCTCGACAAAAGCTCGAAGAGCCAGGAGCCCCATTCGTAGCGTCCTGACGCTCCGTTCGTAGTAAGGCCAGGAGCCCTTAGTAGCTTCTTGTTCCTAGCCCCCCCTGTGCCCTCTGAATCCTTTGCAGCATGAGGTGTTCCAAACTCTTACAACCCCCCCCGGCAAAGAATGATATGCCTTCTCCAACGGCCCAGTGTAGGTCAGCGTTAAGGCTGGAAACTAAAACGTTGGGTTTGGGAAACTGGGAAAGTTGCCCTCGGAAACTGCACAGTTGCTCACATGAATGTCATGTCAATAACCCGCTAACCTCCCTAACCCCCCACAAAAAAATGGTTTCTGGACCCGCGATAACCCAAAACAGTTTTTGAGCTCGACAAAGCTAGTTACTGAACACAAAAACTGGTTTCTGAACGGGCCGACCAAACCAGTTGCTGAACCCGACAAATCTGGTCTCTGAACCCGGCAAAGGTTCCTGAACTTTAAATTGTTCGCTCAGTTTTGGACAACTCTAACCTGGTATGTTGTGGTGTCCCAGGACCAACACCGGCAGCCCGAAACACGGGCAGTGCACGAAATGGAACCTGAAGAATTCTGAGACGTCAAAGATCGGACTTACCTACCTTTTCATTCATACAGTCATACATCAGTAAATCCGTGAGAACAAGTGAAGACAAATCCCGACCTTTTCAAATGAAAATAATATCAAAGAAGTCGTCCCGTTCAGCCAAATCTCAAACACTTGGAAGACCTTACTTACTTTTTGAGCATCCGACGTGCTCGGTCGCGACGTTCTTTTTCTTGGCTCTTTAGTGATTTTTGTTGTGTCCATCCCATCCCAATCTGAGCTGTAGCTCCGACCAGCCTCACGGTCTGAGGCCAAGAAAATTCCCATGATCTTGAACCCGGGCATGGCCTGGCTTTCTTCGTCACCGAGCCTCTCCGAATCTCGGAAGAGCCTCTAAAGACTTGAGTCCCATTCTAAGCCCTGCTCCTTCCGTTCTACATCTCGAAAAAAAAATAAGTCCTCGTCCTCTCATCCTCTCAGAGCGAGGTTCTCTAATGGTCAGAGTCAGTGCCCACAGGGTTGCAGAGAAGTGCGAATCTTCGCACCTGCTTGATCTTGAAGGTCGGACCCGGGTTGATGATGACTTTCCTCAGTCAAAAGTTGTAACACAACTAGAAGCATTGCTACGAACGTAACAAGGGCATTAGCTACCAGTCGCTAGACGACGCTACGAACGTAAGAAAAGGGCATTGAACCTAAAAACGCGATGGGGCCCAACGCATCCAACGGGGCCGTTTCCACTGATTGGGTGGGCGCACTTGTTGTCGGTGCGCGACTCCACCAGGCCTCAGGACAGCGACCGGGTGACGAGTTCGGTGAACCCGGTGACGGTGAGGAAAGCGAGGAGGTACGAACTCCAAGTGACCCCCGTTGGGTGACCCGGGCAGAGCGTCTTCCGTTCTGAGAGAAGTCAATCTGAGGAGTTCACCCACCAGATAGACCAGACCACCCGTCTGCTCAATGATGTCTACCACCACCTCGCAGGAGTCGAAAGCCGTTGAACGGGTAGTGCAATCCATTTCAAAGGGCTAGTCTGGTTGCAGGTAGTGGAAAAGGAATCAAGAAACAAAGGAAACTAGACTACAAACCTGCCCCAGCACACTAGAAGAATGATTCCAAGTTTAGGTGGTGCACATTGCTCATCCAATTTGATTCCTTCAAGGTCTCAAACATTCCCTGCAACAAAGATCAACAAAGGTGTCTTTTCTGTTAAACATCCACCCAATACCAAGGTCTCCAGCAAATCCGAAGGTCCCCCCTGCTTCTTCGCCAAGCCAAACACCTGAGGCTCTGAATGTGCCTCAATGAAGGTTGCATCTCTTTGAGCATAGACAGGGCTCAGCTCCACCTGCAGTCAGGTCACTCCCACTTGCTTGGCTTCCACTGAGTTCACTGTAGAACAGCTTACCGGTTGCTGTGTGCAGCCGGCCAAGCTGTATGACCATCAACCGGTACTTGGCCGTTTCAGTTCGTTCCATGGCACGGTCCCATCCGAAAGAGCTGGCACGGTCAGTAACCAAAAGCTACATCGAAAACGATCTGTATAATGTATATCTTTGCGGAAAGTGTCCAATACATGCTTATCTTCAACCCATCTTTTGGAATATGTCCACGCATAAAAGATGTGTGTGAACAGCTCTTTTCAAAGTCCCGTCCATCTCTCGTCCATCCTATTCGGCGTGCATACCTCCTAGTAGCCTACTAGCAAACTATATTAAACCTTTCTTCCGTTCCTTTTTCTGATTCTGATAGCGATGGCCTCCAACCGCCTATGCGGCCTACATTCGGCCTCATAGACTTCCAGTCCACAGCCACGCTCGAAGTCCTGAGATGGGAAGATGGGAAAATGAGATGGGAAGTCCTGAGACCTGAAGTCTGCGAAGAAGGCTTCACCTCCCTCCTTTCTCACGCGTTGCTTGCCTGGTAAGCCTCAAAAAGGGGTTATAAAGTTGAATTCCTCCAGTGAAGAGTTCCGCTCGCCTTCTTCCATTGCGGCTTGTGTTCCGCCTCGCCATCCTCGTCATCCTGCGGTGCAGACTCCAAGCAACATGTCGCAGGGTCTGCTTGTGCCTTCGACCATCGGGAACCGACCATCCCTAGAAACCCTCAGAGTCAATAGACCTAGCCGATTATTTGGGTCTGCTCACTGGTCGGCTCACTGTGACTCCTAAATTGCAGTTGGATGCCTTGGCGCCCTTCAAGATTTGCACGAGGTCTTTGTATGTTGATCCTCACCTCGTCATCTTCATCGATGGCGATGGATTTACAAAGGTTGCTCAGCAAGGGTCCAGAGCCATGTACCTCCGGCGTCCAGGCAGTTGAAAAATGTGGTTCTTCAGTTTTTAGCGGGAACCTCCGAAGAAACGGTTGTAAGATGCTATCTAGCCACACATGCAATCCCTTCAAACTGAAGTACCTGGTCAGCTACTTGACTTTGTGTCTGTTTTAGATTCTACGCGCATCTGTTCGGAAGGCCAAATGGTTGGCCTGTTGTGTCTCTAGAGCTGCCGGGACGAACATTCCAGCGTGGCACCATGCAGGACTTTCCAGCCATCTCCAGCTTGAACTGATCCTCAGCCCATCTCGATCAGTTCAAGCCTCACTTTCTCTATTTTGAAACATCTGGCCATTGAGTGGGCCAAAGATTGCCCTTGCAGGGACATGCAAATGCAAACAAACGAAGCAAAGCATGATCATCACCCGCGTCTGCAACTGACGTGGCCTATTGCCAAGTCCACATTCCCATCAGATGCTTCAACAGTCTGTCACATGGCCCGGACGAAAGCAACCGTGGTCACATTCCCGTCCATGTGAGCCTGCGCATGCGATCTTGGCAAAACATTTGCTTTCAAAGGTTACCCCCTGTCAAGTAGCACGAAGAGCGAATCAGGTGGGAACACACAAAATTAGAGGTCTTTCTGATATGCTGATACAAATCCCACTTTGGTTCCAGGATTTCGCAAGCTTTCAGCATACTCATTTCAACTAAGCCCCAAAGATCATGATAGAATCAGCTGAACACCATGACCTGGACCCAAGCATCTAAACACGAAGAGTCGGGTGATCTCCTTCCTCCTTTGTTCTCCCCACCGATGGACGTGAGGCCCTTCCTTCCGCGTTTTGGCCCTTCCTGTTCTCTGCCCCTCCGTGAGAAGCTTCCGGTTCTCCGCTCTTAGGACAGCCTCCAACCTAAGAGCGATGACCTCCAACCAAATAGTGATGGCCTCCAACCTAAGAGCGATGGCCTCCGACCTAAGAGCCGTGGCCTCCAACCTAAGAGCGATGACCTCCAACCTAAGAGCGATGGCCTCCAACCTAAGAGCGGTGGCCTCCAACCTAAGAGCGGTGGCCTCCAACCTAAGAGCGATGGCCTCCAACCTCAAAGCGATGCCCTCCAACCTAAGAGCGGTGGCCTCCAACCTAAGAGCGATGGCCTCCAACCTACGAGCGATGGCCTCCAACCTAAGAGCGGTGGCCTCCAACCTAAGAGCGGTGGCCTCCAACCTAAGAGCGATGGCCTCCAACCTACTAGCGATGGCCTCCAACCTAAGAGCGGTGGCCTCCAACCTAAGAGCGGTGGCCTCCAACCTAAGAGCGATGGCCTCCAACCTAAGAGCGATAGCCTCCAACCTAAGAGCGATGGCCTCCAACCCAATACTGATGGCCCCCCAACCTAAGAACGATGGCCTCCAACCTACGAACGATGGCCTCCAACCTAATAGCAATGGCCTCCAACCTAAGAGCGGTGGCCTCCAACCCAAGAGCGGTGGCCTCCAACCTAAGAGCGATGGCCTCCAACCTAAGAGCGATGGCCTCCAACCTAGAAGCGATGGCCTCCAACCTAATAGCAATGGCCTCCAACCTAATAGCAATAGCCTCCAACCCAAGAGTGATGGCCTCCAACCTAATCGGGATGGCCTCCAACCTAAGAACGCTGGCCTCCATCCTAACCGCGATGGCCTCCAACCTAAGAACAACGTCCTCCAACCTAATTGCGATGGCCTCCAACCTAAGAGCCATGGCATCCAACTTAAGAACGATGGCCTCCAACCTAATCGCGATGGCCTCCAACCTAATCGCGATGGCCTCCAACCTAGTAGCGATGGCCTCCAACCTAATTGCGATGGCCTCCAACCTAGTAGCGATGGCCTCCAACCTAATTGCGAGGGCCTCCAACCTAAGAACGATGGTCACGGTTGTATTCGGAAACTCGACGGTTGTATTCGGAAACTCGGCGGTTGTATTCGGAAACTCGACGGTTGTATTCGGAAACTGGAATGGTTGTATTCGGAAACTCGACGGTTGTTGTATTTGGAAACTGGCCGCTTGGATTCGGAAACTCGACAATGCCACCGGCCTCAACAATGCACGGAAGCTTACTGCCCCAGCCCCACACCCCCCCACCTCCCCCCCCCACCCCACCCTAACCCACGAAAGCATTGGTCCACACAACCACCTACGGAAGCTTACTGCCCCAGCCCCACCCCCCCCCACCCCACCCTGAATACAAGAGAACGCATCAACTGACCACGCAGGTGGTTGTTCACATCGCCCCCTAGTTTGGGAATAAGAGTTTCTGAGCATGAGGGACAGTAGTTTCTGAATACGACGAAAAGAGTTTCTGAATACGACGAAAATAGTTTCTGAATACGACGAAAATAGTTTCTGAATACGACGAAATAGTTTCTGAATACGATGAAATAGTTTCTGAATACAACGAAATAGTTTCTGAATACAACGCAATAGTTTCTGAAGACCAGTTTCTGAATACAGTGCAGTTTCTGAATCCGACTTTGTTCTAAGAACGATGGCCTCCAACCTAATCGTGATGGCCTCCAACCTAATCGCGATGACCTGCAACCTAAGAACGATGG
>CAXAMN010000525.1:299520-310235 GCA_963970005.1 Durusdinium trenchii | reverse complement strand
CTCCAACCTATTAGCGATAGCTAGCAATGGCCTCCAACCTAATAGCGCTGGCCTCCAACCACATAGCGATCTCCACAACTTCTTTGAATGATTCGTATCTTTCTCCCAAGCCAAATGTTTTGGGTCCACAGGGCTGATGAGTTCCACAGTCCTTCTCAGTCAAGGTGCTGTCGCAGCCATTCAGTGACCAGCTCTACTCCAGGATGGCCAGCGCTAAGGATCACCTCGGGGAGAAAGCGACCCTGGAAGTTGATTTCTTTTTGTACCTGTGAGATCCTTACTGGAAGGTGGCAAAAGAATTGCAACCTTGACATATTAAGCTGAAGATGGTTTGCCACCAGCATGAGAGCGTTGATTGACTAGGTTGCTGTCGCTCGGACTGGCCAGGGATAACCAAGGATGAAACACCACCATTGCTACTTTTGCACAAATAGCTTCTCCAATACACTCACAATGCAGATTTGAGAAAATGCAAAACAATCGCTTGCTTACTATATAGTAGCAAGGGCATCGCTACGAACACGTCACGTTCGGGACTTCGGTGTGGGTGTTCCTCTCGCTACCAGTTGACAGACACATGGAGATCATCAGAATCTTCCGCGTGGTCAGGATGAAAAATCTCTGCCAAGAAATTCCTGCGAGCCCGAGCTGAGCGGAACCCGAGCCGAGGCGGATGCGCTACTAGCCGACCGCTCGCTAGACCGCTCCATCAGACCCCCATCTGAAAACGACAGAAAGATTCTTCCGGATGATTTCTACAAGAAAGTTTACCAGTTTACAAGTAGAATCAAATGTCCACACGAGCAAACCATCGTGGATCACTCGTGGATCAACTCGACATCCTGAGCATCAGCCCAGTGGGGTTGCCAAGGACCACGATATACCTGAAGCATCCGAACTCACCGTAACCTATCTGATCCACGTTCGCCAGTTGTGCTTGTGCTAGACACTCGCAAGACTTACACCTGACAAACCATTGATGCATTTCAGTGTCTGGGAATCAATCCTCATACTGCCAAGGCACTTGCTATGCAGAATCGGCTCAAAGAAGCCTCCACCCGTTTGGTTCACCGCCAGAATCTGCAAAACGGGCATGCGCGCCAAACAGACTCAAAAGGACAAACACGAGAAGCTGAGTGCTCTGAGTAGCTGAGTGCTCTGAGTATCCCTTCCCATTTGTCTCGTTCAAACTTGCAAGGCGTGAGGCATCTAGTGATGCCCATGGATGGCGTGAGGCGCCTGCAAGCTTCTATAGGCCACCGTGGCAACCCATGCCAAGCCGAAGTAAATGGCAAAGACTGTACACATTCGCCCAAGGCCTGGAGCAGCACTCTGTCGTCACAGTCAGTCATCCCGGTTTAAAGTCCAAGTCTTCAGTCAAAGCTGCAAGCCTTACGAAGTCTGACGAATGCTTTCAAAGCGTTTGGACATGCATTTTGAGCATAGCATGCAACCAAAAAACAAGGTTCTTTTTCGTGTTCTCCCATACAGGGCATGACTTTTGCCGTCGTCGATCGTGAAGGAAATTGCATTTAGCAAAAATTTGGTCCAAGGCGCGTTGAATGTGATTGTCCGCGATTGTCCAAAACAAGGAGCAATTGTGGGTGTCAACCCGGAAACCCTGAAACCCTGCCAGTCAAAGAAGTGGACGTTTTGAAAGCCAAAACAGAACGAGCTGACGAAACAACCCTCACATCTTCACTCACGAAAAAGGCAAAGCCTCAATCCATCACATCCAAACCCGACAGCGTTCGCCCGAACGCTCAATCAGCCCACCCAATCCCCTCTCCACTTCTGGGAGCTCCGAACTGGTGACAGGTGCTAGATCGCCAAAGCCCACAGTGGCCACACCTGAGAGATCGTTGTCAGAGAGATCTGTTGGGAATGTGGAGAAGGGAATTCTGCGCAAATATGCGCGCAGGAAGAGAAGTCTGTGGAGAGGCCTCCCTTGCCCTTGACATCATCTTGAAATATCTTGAATACTTATACCAGTATAGTCAGTATAGACTTCAAACAGTTTCAGCTGGATTTGTTGCGTCAACTCCTTGAAACCCGATGTCGGTGGCAACGTCTGTAATTTTTAATATATATATATATTCCTATTGCCTCCAGCTGTTTGGGAACAGGGAACACAAACAAACACCATGTGTTTGCCAAGCCCTGCCCGGATTACCGGGTGTCATGTGCAAAGATGAAAGAAACAAACCCAGACAAGGTGGTGAAGAAAGGGCGGACCGCGCGGCCGCGGCTATCGCTGCTAGCCCCATTTTCCTAAGAGAGAAGGGGTGAACCCCAACAGTAAACGGTTTGGGGACTCATAATTAAAAAAAGCATGCATCAAGTATCAAGTATGTTGGTTATCGCAAATAAATCATGTCTTTGCGTGGTGATGAAGATTCATATTAATTTGGGCGGATAATTGGAGTTCCTCGATTCTACTTACTCAGCTTCAATCAGATCAGCCCAACTCGGCAGAGCTGAGCAACTGGTGAGGATGAAATACAAGGAGGAGATGGTGTTCCACTTCTCCTGTCGTGAAGGCAGTGTTCCACATCCGCAAGTATTGGCGTCTTTGTGAGAAGTAGCTAGCACTATTCCGTAGCATTCTTAAAGTGCCTCTTAAAACCCAAGACCTCGAGGCCTTACGAACATTCGAAGCGTAAAACCCCATTAGCGGCCAGGTGAACTCCTGCGAGAATTCAGCCATGAAGGGAGGCTCACCCAAGTTCTCCTGGGCCAAAAATTCCAAGGTACATGGTGTCCAAAACAAGTGGTTTTCAAAAGGTGTCTTTGTGATGAGTAGTGTGTTATTGTCATGGTTTTGGGGTCATAAAAGAAGCAAGGCTCAAAGGTGAGCATCATCATGGCCATCAAATAGACCTGTCCCGTCGATTCGCGACGTCGGATCCGAACCCAAACGTCGCAAATGACACTGACGTTGTACAGAGACTGCTTGGCTTCAGAAGGAAAGCAAATCTTAGAGACTGCTTGACTCCAGGAAGTTCGAAGAATTGATTCTTCTGCACGGCCTTGAATGCAGTTGAGACAATCGCATCGATGATCTGATTTCGAAACATCTGCGTGGGCGTGGGTGGCTTCCGGCATCGAAATGACCAAGATTTGACAAACAGCTTTCATGTCGGCAAATGAAAATCGATAGCTAAAGTTGCGGAGTAGGAATCTAGCAACCTTCCTCATGCTTCTGTGTCCACCGCTTCGATGCATCAATGTATGCATGCATGCATGCATGCATGCATGTATCGGTTGGTTGTATCCTTGTTGCTACATCCAGGTGTCACATCTTATCCTGGTATATCAACACCTGGTATCCCAATCCTCAAAAGAAATGACAGAAGATTGAAAACCCCGAAGGCCTCCAGATTGATCTTGTAGACTCTGAGAAGCTTCCCCCAAGACCGCAGCAGGTGGATGGCCTAGGCCGAAGTCGGATCGGACGCAGCGGTGGACTGGCCTACCCGGACGTGTCGTTGGATCCAAAGAGCTGGGTTGACCAAATTCTGAGAGCTAGACCGCTAGCCATGAGGGTGCAAACCAGGTCTTCTTGCCCTGCCAGGATTGATTTCTGCCGGTCGCCGAGAGTATCCGACGATTCATATTGATAGCTATGAGTCAATTCTCGACGATGGCTTTGACTACACGGCTACACAAACGAACCAGTGTGACAACGGTCAGTGTCGGTTGCCTGATGCTCCGCCACTGGCAGGCTTGCAACCGCACCTGGCATCAGATGACTGCCCCTGGAAAGTCAAGTCTCATGATCTTTGTTAAATAGATTCATTTTGTTAAAGGGATGGCCTCCAACCTAGAAGCGGTTTGTTGTGTGCTTGGCCTTCTCTGCACTCGGTTATGCCACACGGTCGGGAACCGAACGTGTAGTGCTGATTTTGACAGCTATAAATCTGATTAGTTCGACCTGGTGGCCATGGATATCGATGTAGAGACCATGATGGTCCGTTTCACAACATGTTCATCGACAAAAGATTCTACGGGCGCTTCATGCACACAGGTACCAACAACCTGATGGCACGTTGCGCCGAAGAGCTGTCGAAAGAGCTGTGTCTCGACGCTAAAAAGAGAGTGCGAGCTTTGCGGCTCCGTTCCTATGTGTTTCACTGTTCCGTAGAAACGATACGACGAATTGCCAAAAGACATGTCAATTCTACCACAGAATACAGAGTTTTGTAGCGAACACAGTCAGGCTCCGTGCATTTATCACAACCACTGCCATGAAGCATGTGGGTGTTTACATGGTGTTTGTGGTTTTGGTGACTTCCTCATGTTAAAAAATGCATACCAGTTTCCGACCCGGAGGCGGAGGGTCGTTTATGTGTCGTCATGACAAATCGGCTTTCCGCACCACACACGACACACCGAGAGTGTTTCTGTCTTTCACTACGAAAAGAAAGCACGGTTCAGGGCCAAGGAACCTATCAGAAGAGCATCAGGAATAGCTCGATCAATCAACCTCAGCAAAAATTCCGCACGAATCTTCGCTGCAACATGGACTCCGATCAAGAATGAGACATTGGAGCTGGAACCAGCTGTGGTATCACACCAATTTCATCAAGGTGCATCCAGCGCAGGCCGGAGAGTATTCCTTCGCAGTGCGCGAAGCCCCAGAAAGGCAACATCAAACCTCAAGCAGTTAGCAGTTGCAGTGTGCAGGCACTTTGCAGATAGATGGACAAACCTCTGATGCAGGTGATGCAAATCAGGAAGAGCAGCACCATTTGCTTCTTGCATTTCAAACCTGCGGGTAACTGACTGATGGCCTCGCAAATCCAAAAACAAATGCGAGTCACTAGCAGCTAGTGATGGCCTCGCATCCTGGTATCCTTTCCGTTTCTTGCTGGTCTCTTTTCCAAGGTGCCAAAAAAATATACAGCTGCGATAGCTTCCAGCACAAAGCCGACCATTGTTAAGGACTCAGTGTACCTCGGTCGAGGGAACAACAGTCAGATGGAATCGATGAATCTCTTGCAGAGCTGTGACTCACCTCCACCAGTTTCTTGCAGCTCTTCGTGAGCTGGAGGAAACCCGTCAATTGCAGGTCTTATCTTGCTTCGTCTTCAAAGGTCTACCAAGATATGAAACAAGAAGGAGAAAAATAAATATATGAATATCTGTATATCACTGTAGCTCGACCCAATTTGCCACGTGTTTGATCTTTCTAGCAAGTCTTGGTTCCGAGCGTTCGCACGCAGAAATGAATGCAGGTAATTGCCGCTAATGAGAAGTCCAAGACGAGGAAAAACTTCGAGGTGCTTATCCTCAGCTTGATATCAACACGTTGAGTTGGTTTTCCGAATTCGGAGTCAATATGCTGACGCATCCAACCAACGGACGTTCATCTACTTTCTGATTTGTCTTGGAGAAGTCGTGCTTTGAGACGCATCCAACGTTTCTTTGAGACCGCAAGGTTGCTGAGTCTAGTTACCAACATTTCACACCCCCTCATCATTGAACTGCAGTTTTGTTTCAAGACTCAGAGAGGTCTCGCAGTTTTTTCGAAGAAAAAAAAGAAACAGTTCAATGCCGCCTCAGGCAGGTGATCTCCAGGAACATCCGCCAACTGTCCACATTGGAGGTCGCACCCGTGATGGACAAGGCCAGCCCCAGCCCGAAGAAGGCGCCCCAGATGCCACCACCTCCGGTCATCCGAGTCGCCTCTTCGAACCGAAGACACCCAGCTCGGTTCGACAAAAGTCAATCAAGTGCGTTGCAAAACAGATTCGGACCCCCAGTGTTGTTCTTCCCACCGAACGGGGGTGATGTGTCAAGCACTGCATCCAGTCATCCGTCCTGGTGTCGTTCGCTCGCGTCACGCTCTGAGCGTCAGACCAAAAGTGAGCTGTTGTACTTCGAAGTCCCATGCGATCCCACCACAGTCATTGCCGCAGACAAGGTCCTGTGACAAACGGGCTCTACTCACGGACTCTCGGAGAGGCGAAGAAGTGACAAAAACTTAGAGGATAACAAGAAGCTAGTAGTAACAAGTGCATCGCTAGTAGTAGCAGGTGCCTTACTAGTAGTAACAAGAAGCGAACGTAGAAACAAGTGCCTTACTACTAACAATAAGACTTTATATAATTAGAATTGTAATTACTAGGATCCCCCAAATGGACAGAAAATGTATTGGAAACGATCACTATATGACTATATATATATTATTTTAAAGGACGACCGGCAGCATCGTCCCGGAAGCGAACGGCGTCTGAGGAAAAACGGGGACCACACAGCCGACGCAATGAAAAGAAGACCATCAATCTGTCTGACCTGCTGAGATCAGGTAGCTCCTGGCCCTTACTACTAGCAAATAGCTACTGGTAGCTTCTTGTTACTAGTGGCGATGGCCTCCAACCTACTTGCGGCCTCCACCGAATAGTGTCCTTGCTACTACTAGCTTCTTGCTACTAGTAGCAATGCCAGGAGCTACTAGTAGCGTCATTGCTCCGTTCGTGGCGATGCCCTTTGTAGCCAAGTCGCAGCCATCTACGCCATGGTGTCACTGAAATCCGCCCGTCGGCGTCCGACGCGCCGAGATTGGAAGTCCCCACGTCCTACCGACTCCGACCGACTCCTACCCTCCACCAGTTCCTGTCGTCACTGTCGTTCCTGTCGTCGCTTGAGTTCCTCTCTTGGAGGTTCTCAGAGAATCTACGATAAAGGAAGTTCACAAAGTCCAATACAAAGTCCAGTGCTCATTTTACATCCCTCTTGGTCCCTAGTTACCTGTGACAGAACTCTTCAGGCAGTTTTCTTGGCTAAGACTTGCGCTAGGTGAAACCTCTTGAGCTGAGCAAAAGTGCAGCACAAATCCAGACTGATATACATTCCGGCAAGACTCAATGAGTCTCTGAATGGTATTCAACAAGAAGGAAAGAACACCTCAAATCCAAGTTGCGCCTGGGTTAGGAAAGGTACGGACCAAACGATGAGGCCATTTGGGGGTAAAGCACGGTGAAGGCGAATGGGAAAGCACATCAAATCACCTGAAGCTCCACATTTTCTCTCAGGAGATGTATTCTGCAGAAGCACCATGGAATTTGCAGCCAGAGGGCTTGTTGGCCTTGAATGGCAAAGGTCTCCATTTTGGGTGCTCTTTCAGCTATGAAGAGTTGTCTTGAGACAACAAAAGTATGGAGACGCGAGTCCATCAATCACAAGGCTTTTGGAATTGGCCTGAGCGGAGAATGGCTGGGCTGCACATCTGTTCAAGCTGCAGCTAGCAGTTACAAGGCTGATCTTTGGGAATAAGCAGCACCACCAGACCAACAATAGGTCTCTTTAGAAACAAGAGGCTTCCACCATGTACTACAGAAAGGGTCTTGAGAAAAGGATGGAAAAGAGTTCAAAGAGTTTAAAGGGCCGTTGCCTCTATTTGTTCACCTCTTTTTCTTAGACTTCTGATTGCTTGCAGTGCTTGTGCTTCCAAAACACTGAATCTCACCCTGAGTTAACTCGCTTCCACTAACGAGTATCAATTCCCCACGCCCTGGCCATCGCCCGCCTTTCTTCCTCCCAAGGCCACACCCTGGGAGACTTCTGCCGCAAAGGCAGCAAGGGCGGCTCATCGACTTGGCAACACAGTCTCTGAGTCTCGTTTCCAAGTCAATCATTTCATTAAGGCAAGGGCATCGCTACTAGGAGCAAGGACGCTACTAGGGGCTCCTGGCCTTACTACTAGGAACAAGAAGCTACTAGGAACAAAGGGCATCGCTACTAGTAACAAAGAAGCCTTAAGGCTGATTTGTCGCTCTTCCGCTTCTTTCAGGTTGTGCTGCAGGGTAGTTCTGCTTTGTCGTGGCCAAGTCTATTTATCTGCAGCGACAAATGTTTTCAGAAGAGCCCTTTTGCAAAGAATTGCACACATGAATCACATGAACCCTTTTCAGCATCTTTCCTGCATGAACCTATTTTCTATCATCACTTGCAAACTCCTCAGCTTCAGGCCGATGGGAGGCGCCACTTGCCGGGCCTGGAATCTGCACCGTGATTCGCTCAAAACTTGTGCCAGTCAAAACCTTTCGGCGGTCACGAAAAGAAACGGTAATGTTTCACGGTGGTGGCAGACAAAGAGTGAAGAAAAGCAGTCTGAGGTCATGTGAGCTTCCCACGGAGACGAAGCCGAGCACTGAGAGCCTGAGAGATTGTTGGATGAAGACATTGGCACAGCCAAGATGGCTAGAAGTGCAACCGCATATGAAACATCGTGAAAACAGAAGTCCTCAAATGCTTTTGCACATCTGTTGACTCGCAACCTATGGCCATGGGCGTCATATTTATCCTTCTTCGCCAGGATTCTTGAGCAGTTGGTGTAGGTCCAATCAACTGTCGCTCAAAGATAGACAGCTGAGACATTTCTTGTGAGGGCTTGTCTTTATATTGGCCTTCCTTTTCTTTTGACAGCCCGGAAAAAGATCGATTGCCGATCGATTGCCTAAGTATTGGCGCCAAAAGCGCATTGGATTTGGAAGGAACATGGCAGTCAGGAGCTGGTGGGATTCAACCCACCTAGTCTCAGCCAGGCAACAACATCATCATCTGAAGACCCATGGCGGTGACGTCTGTCTGTCTTCCCTGGGCCTAGGTGGAATCAAATCAGGCAACTTGGCATGCAACCTGAAATTCTCAGCACCCGTCACTGAAAACAAGAGCAACACTGCAGTGTGACGAGTCCCCCCCTTTTATCTTCAAGGTCTGGGGATCCAAGCCAACACCTGGATCACGGTGCACAAGACAATCGCCGTCACATCGATCAATCCTTTGGTCAGTGCCTCACCGGGTCAAAGCAAACAAACTCCGGCCCGGGCCCAGAGTTCAAGCATGCAGGCTTGCTGCTTCGTCCTCTTGGGTGCGGGGAAACCCAAGCTGAGTGGGTGTTGATTCTAGCCGCTAGCCATCTTCTGTACGTGGAGCGCTGAACGGCGGAAACGTGTTCGAGGGTCGCCGTTTGTCCCAAATGACTGCTTCAAAAGGGCTCGCGGCCCGCAGTGATGAGCTGGAAAGAACATGAACCACAAGATGCCCTCTGGTTGGAGGCCATCGCATGAAGCAAGATGCTCTCTGGAAACCACTCTGGTGCGTGTCAGGGCTCAGACATCCAACTTTTTCAGCACGCTCCCATTCAGAGCACCTCGAGCCACCACCTGGATATCGCGATCAGAAGCTATGCAACCACAGCGATGGCCTCCAACCTAATAACAAAAGGAACCTAATAGGAATGGCCTCCACCCTAATAGCGATGGCCTCCACCCTAGTAGCTTCTTGTTACTAGTAGCGATGGCCTCCATCCTACGAAAAGCAGGACCCTGACAAGTTGCAAAACCCGCTGATCGGTAATTCGAATTGCTACCTACAGAACCTGCAACAATGATGACGTTTGGATCAAACTTGAAGAGTAAGGGATAAGGGTCAAACCACTAATGCGTGCAAAATCCGAGGTTTGCTCACAGTTCGCAGGATTTTGGTTTAGTTTGACTCAGCATATGGATCAGCATAACTCCGAGTTTTTTCCTTGGAAACCCTTGAGACAATTCGAGACCTATCATCTCTAGGCGCCCAGCACAGGAGACGCTGAGTGCAACTCGTAGCCTCACTGACGCGATGAACGCGATGATTAGCATCCCCTTCGGCGGGCCAAATTCGGACCGAAACTGAAAAGTGATGCAGTGATGCTGAATCCAAGTGATGCTTGATCCCATTTCCGACTTGTCATCGACAAGTGAATGACCTCCGATGTGGGGCGGCAATGTACGAGCCACGGTTCTTGAAACCGAGGCGCGGCAAGAACGGGCTGGAAGGATCCAGGTCCTCGACCTCGATCAACGAGTCCGAAATTCTGCGCACATCTTCGGTCTGGTACTAGTACTTATACAACATACTCGTCTCAGTTCACAAATAAATAGTATAAAGTGGTACCTGTTAAATTCTGGGGGTAGAATGAATGGATTGGCATAAAATCTTTGGGCAGTGTTTGGGCAGTGCTCAAGCAGTGCATCCCGGAAAAAGAGCTCCCAAGGATGCTGCTGGAGCGGCAGTCGGGACATCACCTTGGAAGAACCGTCCGAAGTCGTCGCAGATTTCGTTCTTCGACCAAGATGTTCCATGTCTTCCATGGTAATCCATGGACAAGTTCACCCACTCTGATTATGGTGTCATCTACGGCTCTTGACAAGAAAACCTAGCCGGCCGTGCCTGTCCATCCGATGGTTTGCACGACCAACTGAATGTCTGCATTTTCCAACACATAGCGACGAACGATGAAGCAGACTCCGGACCTTTCTTCTTTTCTTCCGTAAGCAAATGGTAAAACGGCTAAACCAAAAATGAACGATTTTGGGATACAATTTGGGGATGCCAAGTCCTTGACAACGTGCACCTACGTGCACCTCATCTCTTAAGCAAAAATCAAAGAACTGCAAAAACTGAAATTCCGCCCCCCAAGTCCACCCAAGTCCGAGTTCCAGCAGAGTTCCGGCGTTACACCGAGCCACTGTCGAGGTCTCGCAGCTCGGGCTCCTGAGAGTGGTCAGTGGGGCCGTGGCCGGGGCAAACACCGTGAAACCTCAGGCAATATGTTTTTTCCCATTAGCAATATGTATATATATATATGTATTTTTCAAAAAATGGCAATGGCCTCCAACTTAGAAGTGATGGCCTCCAACCTAATAGCAATGGCCTCCAACCTAGAA
>CAXAMN010000525.1:252224-299510 GCA_963970005.1 Durusdinium trenchii | reverse complement strand
GATGGCCTCCAACCTAATAGCAATGGCCTCCAACCTAGAAGTGATGGCCTCCAACCTAATAGCAATTGGCCTCCGAACCAAAAGTGATCGCCTCCAACCTAATCGCAATTGGCCTCCAACATAGAAGTGTTGCTATTGGCCTCCGAACTAGAAGTGATCCTCCAACCTAATAGCAATTGGCCTCCGAACTAGAAGTGATGGCCTCCAACCTACCAGCAAAGGCCTCCAACCTGGAAGTGATGGCCTCCAACCTAGTAGCAATTGGCCTCCGAACTAGAAGCGATGGCCTCCAACCTAGTAGCAATTGCCTCCGAACTAGAGGTGATGGCCTCCAACCTAATAGCAATGCCCTCCAACCTTGGCAATTGGCCTCCGAACTAGAAGTGATGGCCTCCAACCTAATAGAAATTGGCCTCCAACCTAGAAGTGATGGCCTCCAACCTCATGGCAATGGCCTCCAACCTAGTAGTGATGGCCTCCAACCTAATAGCTCCGAACTAAAAGTGATGGCCTCCAACCTAATAGCAATTGGCCTCCGAACTAGAAGCGATGGCCTCCAACCTAATGGCAGTGGCCTCCAATCTAGAAGTGATGGCCTCCAACCAAATAGCAATGGCCTCCAACCTGGAAGTGATGGCCTCCAACCTAATCAATTGGCCTCGGAACTAGAAGGGATGGCCTCCAACCTAATATGGAATGGCCTCCAACCTAGAAGTGATGGCCTCCAACCTGATAGCAATGGCCTCCAACCTAGAAGTGATGGCCTCCAACCTAAGAGCTACGGCCTCCAACCTAGAAGTGCTGGCCTCCAACCTAGAAGCGATGGCCTCCAACCTAATAGCAATGGCCTCCAACCTAAGAGCGATGGCCTCCAACCTAGAAGCGATGGCCTCCACCTACTAATTCAAATGGCCTCCAACCCAGAGGTGATGGCCTCCAACCTAATAGCAATTGGCCTCTGAACTAGAAGTGATGGCCTCGAACCTAATGGCAAGGGCCTCCAACCCTAGAAGTGATGGCCTCCAACCTAAAAGCAATGACCTCCAGCTTAGAAGCGATTGCCTCCAACCTAATAGAGATGGCCTCCAACCTAGAAGCGATGGCCTCCAACCCAATAGCAATGGCCTCCAACCTAGCAGCAAAGATATATCTTTGGATATGATGCGATTCGGCCATGTGTTCTGCTAAACAAAAGGATGCAAGTTTTTGCCAGCGTTGTTTGCCTTACTTGGAAGGGTCTATTCATATCTACAACGTTTGGTTGAAGTGCACACTGCACGTTTGAACATGCCTCAGACATATACTGTCATTGATCGTAAGAGAACTTGAGTTGCTCCTTCTGAGAAGACCGCATGGCCACAAGCAGGGCACCTCCGCAGAAGAACACCATCGGGAGATGTCAGTATTTATTTCATGCCTCACGAGCAATATATCGATTGGCTTTGATTGGTGAATCTTGACATCCTGGATGGAGGTTGAATCTAAGGCTATATGCGCTCCAGACCTCAGACGTCCTTCGAAACGCAATGGGAAGGCGGGGCAAGGTCAGTCGGCCCCAGCCCCCATCATAGCCAATTCCTAGTCACGACGTGAGTCCTGACACATTCTCGTGCTCTTTTGGAGTTTGTAACCAGTGCTACGCATCGGTCGTTTGCACACTTGAAGGGTGTTGGCAATGCACATGGCTGCAGGTCAGAAGTCTGGCCGAAGAAAACCCATAGGTTGACCCCGTTGACCCCTGGCAGTCCATTCTGTTCAGGTGGGGATCAATGCAACATTCCTTGTGCCATGCAGAACTCCTCTCTGCATACCCGTGACTCAATGAAGCCCCTTCTCTCTATTTCGGAAATATGGCGAAGCTCGCTACACTACACCCGGGTGTCATCTCGCTGGCCTCCAACCTAACAGCGATGCCCTTGTTACTAGTAGCGTCCTTGTTCCTAGTAGTAATGCACTTGTTACTCGTTACTAGTAGCGATGCCCTCGTTACTACTAGCGATGGCCTCCAACCTAATAGCGAAGCTTGCTACACCCAGGTGTCATCTCGATGTGCCCCAAAGCATTGAACTCTTCATCTTCGCTGGCAAGTCAATTCTGGTTCCTCACAGAAACACAAAACGAACCTGTCAAGCCGACGGCATTGAGCTGATGCAACTGCACGAAGAGCGGATCCTGCACATCTGACCGACCCCAGGACATCGGAGGCCGAGCCGAGCTGAGCTGAGCCGAGCGGAGCTGAGACCGTCCTTGGAGCTGGCCTTGAGCTGCCGCTCCAGGTACAACGTCCCGAAGGCCGAAGTGACGATGACACCCACCATGGCGGCAAACTGGGCACGCGCGCAGCCGGGCGCAGCCGGGTGTAGCCCGGCTGGTGTTCGGAAAACGCCAATCCAGGATGGTTCTGGGGAAAAAAAAAGCCTTCACTTGCAGTAAAGAACAGCATGCCACTATGGCTTGTGGCTTGTGGAGCCGTCTCTTGACCAAGGACCATCTTTCAAGCAACGCCACAGGCTTGTCACGTGATGTCAAAGCCTTCAGTTCCAAAAAACCAGAATCCGTTCAATGCCGTCTTGACTCCGGAAAGCCAAGGAGTGAAAGTCATGTCATCCCATCCAGAGTCACGTCTTCGGGCCGCCAAGCACTGAGCATGAAGCTCACCTGATCCTGGGCGCCAGAATGAATTCGAAGACAGCTGTCATGCGATGAGGTCTGCCAAGCTGTCATGCGATTACACTTCCTAATCGTCAATCATCCACATTCTTCTCATCCAATTCCTCTCAGCAATACCATTCAACAGATTTGACCATCCCCTGGCCTCACTGCTTTCGCTTTCACCTCAAACAGTGTGAGGTCAATGGAAAAGCAGGACCCGTGGTCGATTGTGCTGATCCCCTGCGGTTTGACGAACTTGGTTGCCAACTTGTAGGTACTGCTTGCAGAGCCTGCAGCACAATGTACATAGAAAGGCTCTGACGAAAAGATTCAAATCTACAATTGTCATGTGCAAATTCCAATGTGTGAAAGTTCTCCAAGCTCCATGAATGAGTGTCTCAAAAAGAAGGACTCTCTTAGTCCATTCCCTGAAGGTCACCAAGGTTCCCACTGCAGCCGGCAAAAAAGTGGCAGCCGACTTCTCCCGCCACAGCGCCAGCCTGGTCAGAGCCAGGAGTCAATCAGAACAGCTCTGGTGAGTCCCAAAAGGGCCAAGAATGAGAAACTAATAGTTTCTAAGCCTAAGGAAAGACGTCTAGCTTTGTAGCCATCGCGTGTTGCTTTCTGCAGAAAATGAATAAATGAGACACAAAGAAAGCATGCCTTGTACCAAACCAGGACAACCTGCGAGAAGAACACTTGTTCAACACACTTGGCGGGTGGAAACGCGGCGACCAGGGCACAGGCCATACCCAAGACCAGCTGGGTCAACGATATCCAAACCTGTGCCAAAGCCAGAAAATGGTGGTGACAGCGGACGCCACAACTATCCTGCCCCAATGCTAGCAATGGCCTCCAACCTACTATAGCGATGGCCTCCAACCTAATAGCGATGGCCTCCCCCTACTGTTACACTCAGCAGCAGGCTGTGGCTGGTTGACGAACACGGCTCGCCCAGCGCATAAAGACCTCTGTGGAGCAGCTTTACTCCGAGCTTTACTCGTCGGATAGGTCACATGGCGAAAGGTGGCCCGACTTGACAACCATATCTATCTCAAAATGCACCAAAACACAATGGCTCTACGAAAGTTCAGGTTGAGACTTATGGGTATCAGAAGGATCGGTATCATGGAGAAAATTTGCCTGTGATGGATGGACTGGGCCAGGGTACTGCAATGATGGCGACTCTAAGCTGTGCCAGGAGGTAGAACTGACTGGCACCGAAGCCTGGTGGCAAGGGAGAGGTCAAGAACACCATCAGTCCATCAGTCTTATATTGCCATCAAACTGACGTTTTGGTTCCTCTTCTCATCTGCTTAGAAATCTAGTTTCGTTTGCCCGGCCAAGACAGGGTAAAGCCAGCATGTTCATCACAACAGTCCAGTATTGGAGCGTTTCAAGAGCAATCAATTTGTCACCAATCCGTTCCTTTTCCGATCTACCTCCAAAAAAAACCGGACCGTACGCCTTTGATAGCCGGGTAGGTCATGAAGCCCGCCCAGCTGTAGGCCAATGATGCAGGCATAAAGGCCAAGTACCTCGTTTCATGTCCTTCCGTTCGTAGAAATCTGGGCTCAAGCCATGTGTAGTTGATGTCTCAGCTATTTGGTAAGTGAGAGTAATGTCCAAGACAGTAAGAGGACAGACCATAGTCATCTACCGAGTAGATCAGCAGAATTCGTAATCACCGGACCTCAAAGGCTGAAAGCATCGACGCATGCCATGCAAGCCTGGCGAAGGGCGATCTCAAGGCTGTCGTGTGGGAGAAGAACTCAGGCGACCGCATTGCGTCGAGTGGGCATCCTTTTGTGAGTATGTGGTCCCGCTTGACAGCCCCTTGTGTTGCCCAGACTGACGAGCAACAATGGTCAAGGATAGTCTCTACGATCTACCTCTGGGCTCTTAAGACTGCAACACCATTTAAGCGCTGTGGAACACCGACAGGCGAGCCTTGCTGTCACAGGGTCCGGTGATGGCACCCCCAACAATCGGGCTCATATGTGGGTCACACAACCTATTGTCTTGTGTCCTTTAGAAGACAAACAGCGGTTGGTGCTGCTTCAATGACACCAGCCTTCCCACATCACTGCCAGGGACAGCCCACCAAAGAAGTATGTCAAGGTCTCTCCCTCAGAGAAACATCCATAGACTGATCACAGCGTTTGGCCGCTCAGAAGCCATGCTTTTGATGGAGCTTCAAACCTAAGGGTGACACGAGCACCATCAAGGATCCCGGGAAGCCTGTGAGTCCGATTTCACGGCATCCGAATGTCGGAACCTTGGGATTTGACATGTCGGTGACATCACGTGACATCCAGTCAGTTTACGTCATATTAGACCTTTCTTCCTTTTCGTTTTCCTTGTTTCTAATAGCGATGGCCTCCAACCTACTCGAATGAAATTTTGGTGACATCATGTGACATCCAGTCAGTTCGCGAGGACCAAGCTCTTTGAAGCCTGCTCCTGATCTCGCAAATGGTCGTGGGTTGATCATCAAGTGCCCAGCAGTTGGACATTACTTACATATTTTGCATCTGTTCACAAAGTCTTTTCCACAAGAGGATGCTGTCCTGCAACAGTGGAGCCATTGCATCCACAAGCACGCAAGTGGCCTGCAATGCGAAGGCTGAGACAAAGTATACATTTAGGCCAAGGGTCATTCTGTCATCCATAGCTGAAGAGATGGATCCAACCTGTCTGGTTCATCTAAAACATGCCGGGGATGCAATCAGAGCTGCCTTGGAAGATGTTCCTGAAACAAACGGTAACAAACAGAATAAACATATTCTAATCTTGGACGGAAGAAGTTGTGTGTTTCTGTCTAAATTAACGCGGGAAGAAATAGCCTGATCGAGCGGTCTGCGTTTCGCCTGTGTTTCCAGTTCCTGGTGTATTGTGTTTTTGCCTGCTCTACTTCATATAACTGTACACCAATATGCTGTGCCCGGCGCCTTGACTTGAAGGTGGCGGACTAGACTTCAAGATCTGGTCCTGAAACCAACAAAGTCAGGCTCCTGCAATCCTGTCTAGGGCAGGATGTTCGAGCTGCAAAAACAAAAACGTCTCCGAAAAGGATTAAACGAACTCCTGGTCCTCACCAACAGACATGCTCAAATCAACCTGCACACGAGGAAATAGAGCAGACTCTTGCGTGGCATGCTAGGTACAAAAGAAATGAAAGGAAAAAGATGCAATAAGCAAAAAAACTAGTTCTCACCGAGTTCTCACAAGACCCCTCTGAACTACATACGGGCGAGTGGACTCTGCTTCACGCCCCTGGAGGGCCCCTTCATCACTCAAGAAATCGATCAACCCGATCGGCCTGGGTATTTGGGACATTCGGCATTAGAGAAAAACCATGTTGGTCTCAGTCATTTGGTATTCTTTCAGCACACAAGGCATCGAAATCCTGAAGTTTGCCAATTGCCACTTGTTGCTGCAAACAATCGCGAGCTACCATCTCATTCATATTAGAGAACACGAGACCAAGGCCCAGAGTGAAATGTAAATTCCTGATTTTTTTGTGTGCTGATCAAGGGATCCATTACCGCACTGTGTGAACACATGGTAGATGTATATGTTCTTGTAGTTTTTGTAGAATTCTAGTTGAAAACTTCACATCTGTCCCATCTCTACACGACACCAGCCAAATTGGCAGAAAGCATACATGAAAAGTTTCAGCTTGCTTTGCATCTAAGACATCCGCGTCTTGTTCAAGGAGTGCATCTTCTTCACCAAATAGACTCCTTTTCCACATAGTAGGCAGCTCGCTTCTGGGCTGACTTAATCTCAATTCCGCTGCACATTCCCTTTTCAAGGCCTCCCTTTCAAGTCCTTTCACCAAATGAGCAGATTGCATGAAAACCAAGCTAAACAGAAATACAGCAGAAAACGGTCGGTGAACAGGGAGAACGGACGAATGTGCACACCGTTGCAATAGTAACTACGGAACTTGCAACAACAAGACCTTTCCCATGGCTCGTCCATGAGCTTCAACTTGATCTTGACTAAATGAGACTGTACAATAACCTGTTGTCCAGACCATTCTTTGGATCTATATATTCATTCATACAAGAACACAACTCATTGCTCACCACTCAATGGCATGTAAACACGTTTTAACCATCTGGACTGAAGTGCTGGGGCAAAGCCTCCAGTGTTTAAAAGTCAGCCGTAGGAATTGTGTCTTCTGTGTTGCACAATCCAATCAGCACTTTTTCAGAAATCTCACCCTCGGCCAGTGTATTCCAGGCTGCTGGCGATGTGGGAGAAGGTCTCAACAAGCTTCACTCCGTCTACTGAGACATGAAAATGTCCATCTCCCGTAGCCCCAACCATCTTCCGAAGCACGGTGGAGTCTTCTTTCCGAAAGATGATTGCATGGAAGTCCAACGATGGAAACTCCTGCCTCATGTCCCTCATGGTCTGGATGCAATCGCCATCACCATTGCTACCATCAGTCATGAAGACCAAGACAGGTGTGAGCCTTTGGTCCTGCTGTGCACCTATCCGCATCAAGCGGAGGGCTGTTGCCAGTGCTGGCTCAAACCATGTTTTGTGCGTTCTCTCGCCTGTGTCCCTCGTCAACTCAAGGCACATGGCTTGCTTGACATCACCAAGCTGCAACACAGTGTGTGCATCCTGTGCAAACTGGATGATCGACACTTTCGCTGAAAGCACCCTTTGCAACTTCTGCATGAAGGCGCCATGGGCTTTCTTCAGCTCCTCCCACGGTGACCCACGCATCGAGCCGGACTCGTCGTAGCAGCATATGAAGTGGTAGGCATTGGTGTTGCTGCCACCACCCAGCTGCTCATACAACTTTCTGAGTCTGTCTCTCGCAAGTGGGCAATTTGCTTCAAGAAGAGCGTTGAAATACGAACGAGATTCACAATCCAAGGCATTAGCTTCCTCCAACGTCTTTTCCATGTCCTTGCTGCGGCAAGCTTGCTTCTTCTCCCTTGCTGAGCAAAGTGCATTATAGCAGCGTTCAGCTGGCATGTTTCGCAGGTGAAGAGGATCCAATCCAAGCTCCTTAACCTCCGAATCTGCCAGGATAAGCGAGTAGGTGCCGCTCTTCCCTTGGCGAGCAGTGCGCCCCTGGATCTGAACCTCTTCACTCTTGTCCTCGGAAAAGAAGGTCTGGATGACATGGACTCCACCGGCCTCCCAAGCATTGCCAAACAGAATGGCTGAACATGCAAAGAGAATCTTTCTCTAGACCCTAGATGGATTGCACAGCATCAGAACCAGACACAAAAGTGTTTGCAGGTGCTGCAGAAGCAATGAATCATATCCAACCACAAATCAGCATTGCAAGTGCTTGTGAGTGCGTGATTGAATCTGTTGGAAAATGACCCCATCTTTTCAAGCATTGAAAGCCCTTCTCCACCCATGGCCTTCTCAAGTTTTTTGTCGAAACCTGTGGCACAAAATTGGTCAGTTCAGTCTCACGAGCCAGCTGTCCAAATGAGCAAATGCACACCAGAAGCGGGCGTGCAGCAAGCATGCGTCCAAGACACTGTAGAAGTCAACTCCCCTTCCAAAGATTCGCGGTGCCTCATTGCACAAGTACTGGCACATATACGGCCCACACATGCCCACATATCTAGGTTGCAAATCAGACTTTTATGGCTTTAGGTTCAAGGTATGCGTGACCACTCATGCAAGATGCCAGTTGCACAACAGCAATAGGGCGTCGGCGAGCGTGACTTGAGCAGCCGTTGCGGCCTTCTTCGCCATCCAGTCTTTGTCTGAGTCAGGAAGATTTGGAAGCAGCACATTCCTCAAATGGAATGCCACACATGCTGTAAACTCCAAAAGATTGCAGATCAAAAACAATGCAGCCAAGGATCTTGTTGGACATGTTGCTGTAGTAAGATGACTCCATGAATTCCTTGACTTGCGGCACATCGCGGAAGAACACAATGACAGCTCGATCTTCATCCACCTTCTTGGATACCTGACATGTTGGACAGAAAGAAAACATGTCTGTCCAGTAAAACAAGCGAACAGTCTTTGGCATTCAAGCGCACACTGAACTGGAGCTAGCCACAAGAGCTCACTGTCACTTAGAGAGTACTAGTGAAATCAAAAGTTACCCCCAACTTGCCAGTGGCCTGACTGAAAATGTCGAAGGCATGGTCCTCATCTGTAGAAATGGTGATGGCAGAGCCTTGATTCAAGAAGGCAAAATGGTTCCGGCCGTAAACGGATGGGACGACTGTGTAGCTTGTGATGCCGAATCGGCGCATGACCTCCCATTGATGCTTGCTCAAAGCTGTGACGGTCCCGGACACACCCAATACCTTGGGCGAGCCCAACTTTGCATATGAGAATCTACCACAAGGTATTTGCAGTGACAGGGCCTTTCGCAGCGTGGCCTTGTCTAGCATACGCCCTTTGGTCTCTTCATGCAGGTATGCAAACGCTGTCCTGTACCCCTTCACAACGTCCCAGACAACACCATCAAGGACCTTGTAGCCAACTTTGCCACCATCAAAGATGTAATCAGGGCAAGATTTCAAGAAGTGATCCTTCAGGTGGTTCTTCAGGTCCACACACATCTTCACGGCCTCAGACTTCACAATGTCTGCAAAATCCGGAAACTTCTTGGCCACGGCCTCAAATTGCTCTGATTCAAGCACTTTTTGAACCAATGCTGCTGTATTCATTGCCTCGTCCCGGTTCTTCCAAATTTCTCGGAGAAGGTCCTCGACCTCTGGCGATTCTAGAAGTGCCACTTGATTGTGCGTTTGACCATTAAAGTGGCTCCCGCACAGAACGTCTACTTCATCGACCAGAAGGATCTCTTCTTGGAGCTTTTCCGCTGGAAGCTTTGCCTGCAGTAGGAATTGGAACAACTATCTGCTGCATAGGAAAAAACATTTGAAGCGAAAACAGCAGCTATTTTCTCGCTGCTTGCAGGTTTGGAGCGTGCGGCATAAGCATTACTCTTTGTTTCAAGTCAAAGCTTAACAACCAATCCGGAGACTGGCGGAAGAGTGGAGACCAGGAACATGCGACTATGCTCAAAAGGATTGATCTTGACGTCATTTGGATTTGTGGCAGGCGAGTGAGCGGACGAGATCTTGAAAGCTATTTCGTGAATTTTCCGGCCCCCACATTGACTCCGGCTGTCAGCAACTGGATTCCTCACCTTCAGTCAACCTATCGAAATCTGGAAAATGCGAAGCCTCATGAGCCAAGCCTGAATGAAAGTGCCGGTGCACAAAACTAGAAGTGTACCAAGCTTTTGAGGGTTGGAGTGCACGAGAAGTGTACCAAGGTGTTTAGAAGTGGTGCACAAATCGGAAGTGTACCAAGTTTGAAACTCGCATACCGAAGCCTTTCTTTAGGAGCAGAAAAGGACCGCCTACGGTCACGCGGGTTATGAGCCCAAGTTTTTTCGGTCGGTGAAGACCACCCTGGGTTCCTCGTGTGGAGGACCAGGTTGCTGGCCGCCATGTCGCGGCGAGCGGCGAGCGCGGCGAGCGCGGCGGCTGCTGGCGGCGCGGCTGGCATCGAATCCCCCGAAGGGGGGTCCTCCATGGAAAGTGCCAAGGAGGAAGCTGGCACTTTGGCCCTGGAGGACGCTCCTCCAGAGGCTGGGATCCTGGCCGTGACGACCCAGGAGATGCTGTGATCCATCTGGGTATGAACCTCCTGAGGGACGACGTCTTCGCCTACCTGTTGGACATCGCTGACAGTGGCTCGCTGTGCACTCTGTTGGGAGGTCCACCATGCCGGACGATGAGCCGTCTTCGGTATCGACAGCCTGGACCGCCACCACTGAGGCAGAGGGAAGGACCACATCGGTTTGGCTTGCCGCAGTTGGACAGGTATCTTCGAAAGCAGGTTGAGGACGACACTATCCTCTATCTCCGGCAGCTCTACCTGTACCATCGTGCGGCGACGGCGAGAAGGTCCAGGGTGACACTGTCGGCACTGGAGCAGCCGGAGGATCCAGAAGAGTACATCAGGGAGGAGGAGAAGAGCCTGCAGCGCTATGCTTCCTACTGGTGCTGGCCCGAGTGGAAGGCCTCAAGCATGATTGAGGTCAGCTTCGACCAGGGTCCGATGGGGCATCAGAGAAGGAAGCCTACGAGGCTGGGCACGAACATCCTCAAGCTCTCGGAACTGCAGGACATCCAAGGCCCTGTGCTCATCAGAGGAGGTGACGAAGGGGAGGAGGCAGCCGAGGAGATGCTGGGCAGCGTGGAAGTCTACTCAGACGCTTCGTACGCCTCATCTGGCCTCAAGAGCCTGACGGGGATCGTCGTGTGCTATGGCGGAACCCCTATCGCTTGGCATACCACTCGTCAGGCATTCATCACCCTTTCTACGGCGGAGGCGGAGCTGATGTCCTTGCTGGAGAGTCTGGTGACAGTCCGATCGACAGGATCCCTTGTCGAAGCCGTGCTTGAGAGAAAGGTGAAGCTGAGGATGCACTCGGACTGCACAGCGGCCATAGCGATTGCGTCAGGCACGACATCGTCATGGAGGACACGCCACCTACGGATTTGAGCCGCTGGATTGACGGAGGCCCTAAGGTCAGGAGAGGTCTCTCTGAGACATGTGGCCGGCACAGAGTTGGTGGCGGATGGAACGACGAAACAGTTGACTGGCCAGCCACTCAAGACCTTCAAGGAGACCCTGGGCTTGGAGAAGATCCAGGTGACGGAGAAGGTGGAGGTCAAGAGATTGGAGATTGGAAGAAAGAGTCCTGACTCCAAGTTCGCGAAAGGGCTGGGACTGCTGATTGCGGCTACAAGCATGATCACCTATGCCGAGGCCACCGACCGACAGTCAGTCGGATGGTGGAAGCAGTGAATGGTGGATCTTCGTCCTTCTCACAGCGGCCATTGCGATCATCGGGGACATCCTGTTTCGTGTGGGCACAGCTGGAGTCAAACGATGGATGGCACCAAAGGAGGAGCTTAAGGTGAAACTCCTTCATCCAGAAGCACGACTACCGACCCGAGGGTCAGAGCAGGCGGCTAGACTGGACTTGTATTCAGTCATCGAGACCATGGTTCCCACTGGAGACAGTGTTTTGGTGAAGACGGGCATTGCAATTGAGCTCCCCTCGAGACTGGCACTGGGGTCATTAATGACCGAGACTTCCGAGAAGTGAAAGTGCTCCTCCGGAACTGGAACGACGAGGACCTCTTCATCTACAAGGGTGACCGAGTGGCACAACTGGTGGTCGAGAAGATCCTGGAAGTGGGGGTCAACAACGTCGAGAACCTGACGGAAACCGTTCGCGGCTCGAGGGGCTTCGGCTATTCCGGGCATGAAGAGGCCTACCCGTGGGCTGAGCCTGATGATCCCCTCTATCAACGCCAAGAACTGGGAACCAGGAATCCAGTCGACCGGATTTCCATCGGGCGCTGAGAGTTGGAGGTGGACGACGTGAAGCTGCCGAGAACAGGGGCACCCAGACGGAGGCCGTGGGAGGAGACGGACTATCTCAGGATCTTCACAGAGCCCCTGCTGACCTTCGAGTACACGATTCTGAACTATGGTGTCGAGGAGCATATGACGCTGAGGCAGAAGAGAGGCGTCGGGCGAACCTGGGTTTGCCTATGAGTGCTTGGGACCGTTACATGGTAAGGCGAGGACCTCGGCGAGATCACGGAGGCACATGGGTGATGATTGAGGGGGTGCACTTCATCGCACAGGATCCAGGTGACGGTCGGGGAACGTCACGGAACACCGACTCCGGAGCTCGAGGAAGTGGAGGAGATGGGGCACAACCTCAAGAAGGAGACGTTCAGCCAGGAGGTCATTCTCAGGGAAGGCTGCCGAGGGTGGAACCGCTGAGGCTGGTCTCGACGGTTGAGAAGGGCATCGTGCTGGGAAAGTGATGCCATGAGGAGGAGATGTGGGACTGTTTGAGAACCCCAGGCTTTCAGAAGGGCTTCATCAATGAGGCGGTGCTGAAGGTCATCTCCACCCCGCCGCGACGAACTGCGGCCAAGGACTCCTGGGACTACCTGATCGATCATGAAGGAGGGAAGAAGATTGGTGTAGTTACAAGTGACTAGCCGACGAACACCACTAATCGCACCTGTTTTGCCTTGAGCCAAAGTAGCACGAGTGAAACGATGGCAACCGGTCCCCCGGTACGTGCGATTCGGACGAAACCGACTCCTGCCTTTGAGATGGAGAGGATAGTTGACCTCAAGAGCAGAGAAATCACTGATATGTTCATGCTAGTGTTCACTCGTACTGCAATGCTATACACATGCCGGAGTCAGCTCAAGAAGAAACAGCACAAGCTTTTGACGCATCAGGCGGTAAGTGCACGATTGGCCTTTCAGAAAGCAGGAGTATCACCGGTCGGCACACGCTCCCGCGTGGCGAATCAGCACTACAAAAGTATGTGCGTCTCTCGGACTTGCAATGTGACAGGTTCTTCGACCTTCATCATTCGAATTAAATCTTGCTGGCGCAAAAGCGAAGTTCGGCATCCGGTCCCCCGGTGCAACACAGAAGCGATCATCAAGGGCAACCGCTCCCGCGGTGCGATGGAGGAAGAACAGCCTCACAGTTGAGAGCCATGCTGCCTGTTGGATGTTTCCTTTTTGTTTGGGTTTTTGGTTTTGAATCCAAAGGCAACGACTCCCGTCGTGCGAATGTTCCTACCAGTTGCGTGAGCTCCACCAGTCACCATCCTTGGTTCCAGTCTCCGCTGCGATTCCATGATGAGGAAGCGGATGACCATTGGGATTGGCGCCAATCATCATGAGCACGTGCCTGATCCTGTGCAGCCCTTGCTAGGGCTTTGGCTGATGCGGAGTCTGCTTTCGCTCGAGGGACTACCATGGTCCTAGTCTCCTTGCCAAGCTGCAAGTCAACATTCGGAATGAAGGCAATATCCTCAGCGATGAAGTCGAGCAGAAGCTGGAGAAGCTCATCTGGATCCTTTTCATCAGTCTTCCACTCAGAGTGGAATCCCAATATTGGCGGGCGCTTTGCGTTCTGGGCATAGCTTGCTGCAAAGACCTCGGGGCGGTAGAGCCGGTTTTTCCAATACACCAGGAAATCCTCGCTCATGTCCGCCTCTCCCACCTTCTCAGGATCGTTGATGTAAATCAACTTCCCAGCATAGCGATGGCCGACACCCTGCGTGATCATCTGATGCGTTCTTGGTGGGTCTGGAATGACCGCGTTTGCCAATTTCTCCAAGAAGCTGATGCAGAGCGGTGACAGATCTTGCGCCGCGCAGTTGAAGGCATACAGAGGATCTGTCAACTGCCTCTTCGAGATGGTCATGCCCATCTTGTCTGCTTTGTTCACATGGCTTCGAGCATTTGACTTCAGGATGTTGATACCTGACCGTGCAGCTCGTGGATCATGGCCATGCGTCTGCCGGTTCCCTGTAGCCGATCTTCCTGGACCATATCGAGTGAGAGTTCAACGCCCATTTCAGAGGCGATTTCTTCCATTCGAATGACCTGGGCGGCCTTGCAAAGGTCCGACGCGGTATTCAGGAAGGTACCGCACTTGCCACAACACATTGAGCCAAAGGTGAAGTGGAGTTCACAAGTAGGGCAGTGCCGTTCAGGCATTTGAATCCCCTCCACCACAAGCCATTGCGTCTTGCCATAGCCCTCTTTCGCTGGATCACAGGCTCTAAAGTCGAATCTTGGCCGGTTGTAGTTCGGCAGCATGTCCGTGGGGCTGATGCTGTTGCGATTCGCCCGGAAATTTGGCCGCCGAGTGACATACATTGTCTCAAGCACCTTGAGATCCGGCAGATTCTTTCCAGCCTTCATCTGATCCTTGACACCCTGCACCGGGTACTGACCACCGAAGATAAAAGGATGAAATGTGGTCACCTTGCCACACCATCTTTCATAATCATCGAGGACGTCTTTGGTGGAAGATTCCAATTTCGACGTGATCAACTCTTCGTCTCCGGCAAGCGGTCCCCCGCTGCGTGCTTCATGGAATGCCTTCTTCTTCCCTTGGAAGATTGCACGGTCATGGGCATACACGTGGTTGGCATACAAGTAGCACGCATTGGACATGTCATACACAAACATGACATAGCGACAGGAGATCCAATCAGGGCAAAGGATAGTACCGGCCGTCGTTTCCACAAGGCGATGTCCATGGACTGCATCATATGCAAGTCAAGAGCAATGCAGACGGGCCGAGTAGATGCCATAGCTGCATAGTCTGTCGCGCTGATGCTCCATGGGTCCTCTTTGGGTCCTCTTTGGTGAGAAACGTCTATATATCTCCGGTCCTGTTGCCCCCAGGAATCAATCCCATGTTGATGATGTCCTGGATGGATGCATGGTGGGTGTAGTGATAGAGGATGGTTGGCTGAATGTCCTCAACACGTCCATGGGCGTTCACTGGCACACGAGGGAATTTGCCGCTGTTGTACTCGGCAACGCCATACTCCGGATCCAGCACAATGAAGCGCTCATGCTCCGGCAGTGCCTCTCACACGTTCTGGTAAGACCAGTCATTGTGGTGCTGAATGGCTTTGAGGCGAAGTGGCGTGTACTGTCTTTTTCCCCCGACCAAAGTCCCCTTTGGCGCCACCTTGATCTCCATCATGAACCGGTGGTTGCTCGTTAGGACAACCAACATGTCATCGATGGTCAACGACTGCATGTACTTCTTCTTGATGTACATGTAGACATGGTTGAACTCCATCCAAAGTCCCTTCTGGAATGCCGGCGGTGGAATGCGGTTCCGCTTGTTGGTGTGTTCCCACCCTCGCAGCAAGCCAGAGATTCGGCGTGACAGCCACACTTGGTCGGAGTTAAGGTGTTCCAATACCCTGGACTGCAGTGCCACCACCTGGTTCTCTGAAAGCGGTGAAGTGGCCCCTTTTGGCATAGGTGGAGCCTTCGGCTGAACCTTAGGCATCACCTTTGGCTGGGCTGCAGGCTTTTCCGTGGCAGGAGTAGTTTTATCGGCCACGGCTCCCGCCGGGCGTTCCTTCGGCTTTGGCTGAGGCTTCGATGCAGGTTTCTCAACAGCAGTGGCCTCGGCTCCCGCCGGGCGTGCGTCCGACGACGATGCAGTCTCTTCTGAGGACTTCTTGGATGCCTTGGGCTTGGGCTCTTGCGATGGTTCTTCAACAGTTCTTTTGGCTGGCGGGCCATCAGCAGGACGAATCTTGGTCCCCTTCTTCTCCTTTACACCTGGATCAGCTCCTCCGCGGAATTCAGTAACTTGCTTGAATTTCCTGAGGGCCTCGCCTTCGAGCTCTGGGATCGCATCCTCATCAGTATAGATTCGGACGATGTCAGGCTCTTCTGGATTGAGGCGTAGCTGATACAATACTCCTTGCACTTTGAAGCCTTCATCACGCATTGAATCGGGCAGGTGCGCGAGGATGGGTGCATCAAACAGGATCTCTTCATCGGGGTCCTCATCGTCATCCGGTTGGTCGACATTCTCATGTCCTTGAAGTTCCGCAGCGGCGATGTGCGGCTGGAGCAACTCCAAGATTTGCTCTTCATCATCAAGGGGATCATTCATCACCAGCAGCTCGTCCTCCTCAGTGAGCTCTGGCGGCGCGAACTCTTTGTCACCATCGGCCGGAATGGGCACATTCGCAGTGACAAATTCCATACCAGCTGCAGAGGCTGGAGCCTGATTGTTCTGATCGCGGCCGTCCGTCCCCGGAGGCGTGGTAGTAGATGGATCAAAGACTTCATCGATCTCGATGACCTTAGGTTCATCCACTTCCATCTTGTCATCCTCCTTGGGTTTGGGCGATCCTTGAGGCGCACCCCAATCCGCTTCAGTTGGAATCAACCATTGGCCCGCGGTCCCCCGCTGCTGATACGCCCTCACGTTGAAAGGCAACTTTCGGGCGGCTTCGATCTCCTCCTGGGTGGCGTCTTCCCACTCACCCCAGGCGTCGAGGATCGCGATCTCTTCAAACTCAGTCAGCGTGACTTTCTTGCCAGTGCCTGTGATGGCGTGCTGGCGAATCTCTCCGGGGTACGGCTCGTACCAATCACCAAGACACAGATAGCCTTCATCGAACCGCTTGTTCCACACCCGCTCCCTCATCAATGCCTTGCGCGTCTTGTTCCCTCTCTGCTTGGCGAAAAGGTTCGCTTCCTTTCGGAGGATGTCTACACCGGCCAAAACCCAGTAGTAGTACGCGAACAAGGCGACGGAGGCATAGTAGCGGACAAACAGATCACGGTTGGCATCTGTATTCAGGCAGTGAAAACTGTCGTACCTGGTGCATGATCGCACAAGCGTCGTGCCAGCCACGGTGATCACACCCATCTTCTTAAAAGCCTCAGAGACAAGGATCATCTGGCGAGTGAAGTCCTCCGGCAAGCCGTAGGACTGCCCGTCACAGTAGCAGATCACGATGAGAGCTGCCACATCCTTGCGCTGCCTTAGATCGGCGAGACGCCGCATCTGTTGGGTATGACTCTCCGCAAGCTGGGCTTGCCAAGCATAGGCGGCTTGCTGCTTTGCCGGGTTCCTATGGAGGACTTGGGCGTCTACCCATGGGTTGCCTACGTACCCATAATTTCCGTAAACATCGTTGCCAGCGTACTTGACAACAATCACGGCAGGGGCAACACCTCCCGGTGTGCGACGAGCTTTGTTGTCCAGGCAAAATTCAATGCCGTCGGTGATATCTTTCAATCCTTTGCCCCAATGCATTGAATATTGGGCTGATCCTGCCTTCTCGGTCAACAAGTCCATCCTTCCAGCCTTCAGGAACTCGCCGACATTCCTCTTCGCGCGTTTGACCGTTCCGTCGGCATATAGACCTTCGTCCACGAGCGCCATGGAACTGTCTCCTGCGAAGATGAAGTCGACCACGGGTTCCCCCGGGCATGGAAGCTGTGTCATGAACCTTGGAGGATTACACTCCAAAATTTCACGATGAGTCTCATCGATCCTCCCCAAGACGTTGCAACACGTGTCATAGGGGTTTCCGTCACAAGTTGCATCAAGATGGGAGCGACCATCGTGCATAGACTCGCAAATGTGACCAAGAACTGAGGTGCGACGAAGAAGGTTCTTCCAGCACTCATCATTCCCTGCCTGAGTCGGCTGGGATTGCGGATCGATGTACATGCCAGGATTGTTCAAAAAGAACTCAATTGCATCCGTCTCAGTGGCACGAGAAGCGCTCATCGTTTCACAAAGGCAAAGCGGGATCGAAAGCTTTTAGATACGACTTACCGTCCCCGGTCGCGAGCTTGAGTTAATTGGCCACGGACACGCCGAAAGCTCTGTGAATCATGTCAGTCGTGCGGAATGTGTAACCCTCCGTACGCCTCAATGACTCACCTCTGCCTTCAGCATGCTCATGATTTCCATCACACTGCAAAGACTCAAACGACTCGATTAGGCTAGATAAGTTTGTGCAAATCTTCCATGGCTTGCGAATGGGTACACCGTGGACATCAACAACACCAATCATACACCCATCAAATGTCACTTGCTCCATAACGTGGCGTTGACAGAACGCTAACACGTGATCAAGTTTCCAGTACACACAGCCCTTAGGCCATTCGATAGCGATGTACGGATTTGCGGAGCGCAAAGAGTTAACGAGGTCCACTAGTGCGTTCCAGAGTTTCCTGAACTCCTTCTGGTGTTCCTCAACTTTGTTGGCAGCTGATGGTATGGTCTTGTTGACGTGTATCCATGGCGTTCCACCTGTACAAGGCAAACTTGCCCACACAAGTAACCTGCGGCCTTTTGGAAGAGAACGTAGTTCATTCAAAACTTGTCGGACGATCAACTTACGTGTTTGTGGATCTAAGACATCATCATCCTTAGTAATACGAATCACCTTGCAACCATAGGCTGCCTTACGAGTGACATCGCCGAGCTTCGATTCCGGACTGCAACACACTTCAAGCAAAATTCTGTTGTGAGACTCAGGCGTTGCTGCGGCCACGGGTCCCCCCGGGTGAGGTGCATCGGGCGTCTTCTGGCCTGAAGGCTTGATGGACGCACGGTGCAACCCAAGAAGCTTGAGCAGTTGGTTCCATTTTTCTGAGCTCGTAAAAGGTTTGGTGAAGATGTCTGCTGCTTGAAGTAACGAGGGTACATAAACAAGTGTGAAGTGTTTCCGCTGGAACTGCTCAGCCAACCATGCTAGGTTAAGGCGTTGGGTCTTATCGGCATGCCGGAATGCAGGCGACCGTCCTGATTCAAGGATCGCCTGATTGTCTTCCAAAAATACCATTTCGAAGGTTCCCTTACCAATAAGGTAGATATCCATAGAACCTTCACGACCCTGACCAACATAACATGAGTCAGTGAGTGCATTCCTAATTTCACGGGACTCAACACCATAGTCGATTTCGTTGGACCAGGTATTCTGAAGATCGTCATTCCCGTCCATTCGCCCTTCATAACCCTCTGCCCGTCTCTGCTGGACCAGTCCCAGCTCACGTCAGCATCAAAGGATCCATCCTTAAATTGTGCAATCGTGATTCTTTGAGCGGATAGGAATTTGTGATCAACTGGGCAGTCATCACAATCTCTTGGGTCAAAAAGGTGATGTCTGGGTTCAACATGGCGTCTAATGACCTGATCTCTCAGTGGTTCGAACTCCCAAACATCTTTCTTTGCGTTTCGGGCACGTGTCCCCACGGCCGAGCTCTGTGCGTTGGCGTTTGTGACTCCCCCCGCGTTCCGGATGACTTGCCAGAGACAGGAGGAAGGAAGACCAAGATTAGCGGCAATGACTTCCGCTTCCGTCGAGCTCATAGCGGTGGCCGTCTGCTTTTTCGAAAATGCAGTAAGGGGAAAGTAGGTGTTGGGACCTACCATTGCCAGAGTGCAACTTGAAGTTGATCGACTATCATGCTCTCCGGCATGGTCGCTGTCGGCAAACAACCACAGTTTGCAGTGTTGGGGTTCGTCGCCAATGAAACCTGACTGTACGACGTCAATTGTAGAGCGGATATAACACATCAATCTATGCAATGCAACATCACACTCCTTTGACCACTTAGTGACACGGCTGGCAAGACCCTGAGTCGCTCGAAGCAAGTCGAAGCGCGCCATGCGTGCAGCGAACAATACTTTCATTAAGACTCTGCTTGCAATGGCCTGGAGTTCCCCCCCGGCGTTCTGCCTCGTCACCAATCGGTCTTGCGATTTTGTCGTCGTGGAACGGTGTGCTTACAGTCTTGAACTTCACTGGGTGATCGACTAGGCTCTCATACTTTTCAAGACATTGACGAAGAAAGCCCCTCATGTCGTATTCGACCCGCGTCACCGGTTTGTTCATGCAGCCCTGGTCTTCTTCAAGTTGATCCAAAAACGTGAAACCTTGGGCACGGGCGGCCTTTTTGGCCTGACTCTTGTCCCTTATCTTTTTGACGGCTGCGACAGCCATCTTGGGGTCGGAAATGCACCTGTCGATGAAGTAGGTCTCCCCTGTCCACCAAAAGGGCAATCCCTGTTGTCGGTCGATCTTGGTGTCGTGCCAAACGTGGGAAGAACCCCCCGTATCGTTGGCAACGGATCCCTCCGTGCATGGTACATACTCTGTGTACCTAAGGTCACCAGGGTCGAACAGCCCTTCAACGCCCGCAGGCCTGATTTCGAAGCGTCGACGTGGCTGGACGTGGCGATGCACAAACGTGCCATGCTCGGGGAAATGAGTCCAGTAATCCTGCGTTCGGCGGGCGGCGGCCGCTGGCTTACTAGCTGGATCTTCGATCTTGTGATCAAACACATGCGCAAACGGGTGATCTGCTACGGACAGCTTGATACCATGCGTTACAACATGGTCGCAACCCAGATACCTACCTACGTCTTCGGGGGTATCCATGTCAATATGTGTACCGATAAGCTTCCACCCCTCAGCATGGTTGGACTCTGGACCGGCCATCTTGAAGTCATCTACATAGACGGCTAACAGAAGGAACAACTTGTCATGCCAAAATATCGATGGCCAGCACTCGGGGTGCACGGCCTTGAAGCCGACCTTGGCGAGGCAGTCCTCGCAATGCCGCTCCCAGAACCCGCCAGAGTCTGGGTCATAGAGAGCTAGTACAAGCGGGATGGCAGGATCCTTGAATTTCCCGTAGGCTTGTTTGCCGTCGCCTTGGGTGATTTTATTCCCAGGCGCACTGCCGTAGCAGTCAAGGGCTTTGCCCGCCTCCATGTTCGCCGGCGCCGATCCTAGCTCTGAGAAGAGGTCAACCATATCGGACTCATCTTTGACCTTGTTCCCTTGGAACACCGTCCGACCTTTGTACTTCCTAAGGGGGTTGCCCTTTGGAAGCTCGCTGCCTTTCTCAACACAGAGTTCGAAAACATTGCCTACATGGATCTTGGCATTGGCACGAACAGCTTCGGACGACACATCATCCCACTCGCGTACCTTGTCATAAAGCCAAGCGGGCTTGGACTCCAGCTTCACCCACTCAACGTCCAAGAAGCGTTGAGCATCTGGGGTGTTGCGGATTTCCTTCTGGCCTACAGGCCTGGCCACTAAGGCGTTTAGCCATGGCTCATACAGAATTCCTTTCTCTCTATGTGCATGTGGTTTCTCTTCATGCTCAACGGGCATCAACGGCACACCTTCCCAGGCGGCGTCCATTTTCGTCTCAGCGGGGATATCCCCACTTTTGTAGCGTCGCAACTTGTTGTCGATCTCTGCCACAGCTGCTTTGTGTTTGCTCTTTTCAGCAAGAAGGCGTTTCCGAGCCTCCTCGAGCTCGTACTCGGCAATCGCTTTCTTCCTCTCAGCTTTGGAAGCTGCTTTCCAAAGGAAGGGAGGAATGGTAGGTGGTTTTGAAGAACCCTTATACTTCCTTGCCTTATATCCCCCGGCATCATAATAGGACGAATCGGCTTTGGGGATCAAGCTCGTTTCACCCGTGACAGAATCCAGAACCTCGATCATTTCAACCTCTTCACCCCCCGGTTCGTCGGCAAGGTCTCCCGACCCGCGAGCAACTGCAGGCGCTTCATCAACAAGAGCATCTGGAAGCTCAGGTGGTTCATCTGGTTCATACTCATGTTCAACGGCATGTTTCAAAACCTCCTGATCAACGAGATCCTCAACACTTGCAGCTCTGACATCATCGATCGACGGTGGATTGCTTGAAATGGTACTGCCTGGGTACAACCCTTCTCTAATCATGTTGTACCTACCTTTGCATGGAAAGCGCAAACCGATGTCTGGAACAGCAATCTGATGAACTCTCAGCGGTTGGATCTCGGCACTGAAGTCTGATTCCATGACATCCTTCAATGGGAGAACCATGAACTCCTTTCTCCACACAAAATTGGACTGAACGGCGTACCCCAAAAAGATTCCAGGGTTTGATGTCGGTTCAAACATGAGAGAGGATTTGGCCTTGTTTTTGGGACCGATCCAGTAGTCGATTCTCAACCCAAAGGGAACCAACGGTCCTTTGAACTTCTCACCGAACCGTTGAAACCAAGGCGAACTACCCTCCCGGGCGTCGACGATATTGTTTGCCATGCATGCATGTCTCGCAGCATGTGCCCAATACTGATGGTGAAGGCCAGCCTGTTCCAAGTTCACTCTTGTGCCTTCGATGACAGACCTGATGGATCTTTCTGCCATTGCGTTTGTTTTAGAAACATAAGCAAAGCTAGTTTGATGCCTCCATCCTAGTCTCTCTGCAGTGGCGATGAGCTCTGGTGAGTTGTCAGAGTAAAACACCCCTACCTCATCAGTAGATCGAACAAAATGCTTGAAGGCGGCGATGCACTCCCGTGTCGAACGACGGGCGGCCGGGTAGACATACCTAAAGTCGGTTGCTACATCTTTTACGACCAGTGCAACTCGAGCCCAATCAATGTCCATTTCCTCATCGTCCCTAATGACAAGATGATCGGCGGTCAAATGCTGTCCAAAATGGTCCGCATCAACTGGAGTAGAACCTCCCTTGCTATATGAGGGACGTTTTGTCATCTTCGCCCTGGAACAAGCTTGACAAAAGGGGTTCTTTGGAGTGTGTGTGTCAACAGATGCTGAATTGACTGAGCTTCTTCCTTCAGTGCAGTCTCCCCCCGGTCCCGTTTGGGGTCCAACGGCTTTTCTACCAACCTCTCATCCAATGGTTCAGGTTCCTCTTCAGCGGGATCTTCACCAAATGGATTTTCATCATCATCATAGGCCTCAATCGCTTCTTCAGCCGGCGTAGCAGGCAGGGGAATCATGGGTCGTGGTCCCCCCGACCGCTGATTTGCACCATAAGGTTGACCTATGGCTGACATCGCAACACCGGTTGTGGATGGCAGGTATGGAACATAGTCATCTACTTCAAGTTTGACTTTAGTTCCGTCTGGTTTCTTGAAGTATGGTCTGCTATAAGAAGGCCAATGAAAACTCCACCCTGCATCGATGCAACGTTGTCCCACAGACACGACGGCTGGACTGTCATCTAGGACATACGGATTGATGTCATCACCCAAAATGGGAACATTTACTCTGGCTTGGTCAGTAGCTTGGAATACTCCGTTGGCTGTGAGAAGACTTACAGGTTTGGATGATTGCGACACCTCATCGGAATGGAGCATGTGCCTAGACACAAGATCATGAGCGCTGCCCGTGTCCGCTATCCAAGCGATCTCGGTGGCTGGCACCGATGTCGATGGCCTCTTCCAAAACACTTAATGCAACCAATGTCAGAGTTGCACAGGTATGAACACTCTGCCGGCATGGACGAAAGCTCATTCCTAACAGCGTTCTGGAGGTGTGAGGCTGCAATGGAAGCATCTTCAGTGGCAACTCGAACAGCTTCAATGTACTCCGGCCGATTTGGTGTGAAAGTCTTCCGTTTCCTTTTACTTCGGGGTTGAACAGACCGCCAATTGGAAGAAGACTCAACAGCATGACTAAAAACATTTGGTTGATCATCAAAACGAACTTGCTGTCTAACAAAACTGTCAATGTTTTCTGCGTTGTCAAAATCGGTGCATAATGTGTTCGACGCGGAAAGGACCGGCATGGCCACGCTTCCCAGCGGGCGAGTGATGAGGACGGAGGATCCCTGAGAGACCACTGCGGCCATGACCACTGCTCGAAGGAGGCAGACTGCTGCCGGTGCATTGGAAGAAGAAGATTTCCCACCTTTTCTCCGCTGACTCTCCGAGCCAGTTGAGTTGTCGGAGCCTGACGATCCTCGTGAGCTGCTTCGCTTGCGAGGTTTCTTATCTTTCTTCTTCTTCTTTTTCCTGTCCTCTTTCTTCGCAGGGACAGTCTTTTCAGGGTGCTGGAACACACAGTCTTTTCCTCGATGGCAATGTCCTGCTTTCCAGAACTTGCAAGTCTCCTTTCGAGACCCAGGCGTCAATGATCTTGATCGAGACTGACTGGAATCCTTGCCCTTTCCCTTTCCTTTGCTTTTCTCGCGGCCCTTTTCGTGCTTGTAAGGACATGATGATCCGCGCTTGCATTTTCCGGTCTTTTGGAAGTCAAAGCATACGCCCTTCTTGTCATCTGGAGCAGGCATGGCTGTATCTTTGGCCCCGAGCGAACGCTTGGTGGCGTCACGCATCTTTCAAGCCTTCTCCGTTCAAGATAGGCCCTTGCAGCTGTGATCAAGAAGTCATATGATCTTTCTTTACTACCATCAGCTGCACGATCGTACAAGGCCAGGTCATGCTCAAGGGGTTTAAAGCGCTTAACTGCCAGATGGAAGTAAGCTTCTAGGACACTGTTTTCTGGTTCTTTCTTCATTCCGGCCAGGACACTGTCCCACTTGTTGATAAAGCCCTTGAGGTCGTCATTGACCATCTTGACGGACATAAGGTCTTCAAGACCATAGATTGCACCATGCTTGATGCTTGTTGCAAAGTACTCATGAAAGCGGAGGAGCAAATGTCTTCCCTTCACATTCTTGTCTTCACGAGCACGCAGCTCCTTGAAGGTAGCAATTTGACGACCAAGGTCCCCCTCAGCGCAATTGGTCAAGCTTGCTAGAAGCTTTGCGTCAAGGGTTGCAAAACCCTCTGAATCGTCCAAGGCGTCAATGGTTTGGGAATCCTTATATACTTTCCCAACCCATGTTCGAGCTTCATCTGGCTTGGCTGAAGCTGCAGCAATGTTGTCCCTCACCTTGATCTTCCAATCTCTGTACTTCTCAGGCGTGGGAAACTTGGGAATGAGAACCTTGTCAGCCTCTTTGGCCTTGTTCTCACGATCTCTGTCTTTTGACTTTCTCTGCTGCTTCTTCAGCTCCTTGCGGATGATGCGTGCAAGACGCGATGATTCAGAGCTTGAGTCGTCGGAGCTATCACTTCCGCTTGATGAACTAGGTGATGAAGGCGACGGAGAAGGAGAACGCTTCTTCCTGCGCTCTCTTGATCGACCCCTCTTTGGACTCTTCTCTTTCTTCTTCTCCTTTCCTTTCTTCTTCTTTTCCTTCTTGGACTTATCATCACCTTCGTCATCAGCATTGGATGGATGAGGTTCGTCATCGCCTTCGTTCCCGGGCTTCTCCAACTGAGTGCGAAGGCTCGCTGGAGGTAAAGCTGGGGATCCTTGGGATCCAGGTGGCTGCACTGACGGCGCAGGCACTCGGTTCCCCGAGGCGTTGTCGAATCTCTCTCGCAACTCCTTGATGATTCGACTCTGTTCAGCTAACTCCGACCGAAGTGCATCCTCTCTTTGCTTGGCAGAGGCGCGTTCGTTCTCAACGACGGCGTGTCGTTCGAGCGAAATCCGATCTAAATAAGCCCTTTGTTCATGAAGTTGTTGGTTTTGATGGGCTTGGTTCATGTCACTCAAACGTTGATTGGCTAAAGCCTCGATTTGTTCCCTAGACTCCTGGATGGCCACTCTAGCTTGGTTCTCCACTAAGTCTCTATATTGCCTAGCATCATCTGCTACTTGTTGCCCATGCTCGGCCAAAATGGCCTGATGCCGCAATTCCGCAATCTGAGCTACCTGAGCTGACCTATCCTCATTGACGAAGAGTGCTTGTTGATGAATTTGTCTCGCATCAACGTTCTGGACATTCATCACAGGAGAGAACTCAGGCTGGAAAGGCGACGGAGCTTGAACACTAGGCAGCAGGTCCCCCTGTGCACTGAGCATCGGTGGCACATTTGGCACACGCAAATCCAGCGGAACAACAGGGAGCTCCAGAGCAGGTGAGCTGGACATTGCAGGCGAAGTGGGAACGTAGCCTGAACGTGAGCGGTCACCACGGGAACTTTCATCATCAGCCATGGCCTCTAGACAGTGCACTATCTAGGGTGGGGTGAGACCAGGGCTAGGACCAAGCACGTACCGCACGTATGGCGATACGGCTGATAACCTGTAGTTACAAGTGACTAGCCGACTAACACCACTAATCGCACCTGTTTTGCCTTGAGCCAAAGTAGCACGAGTGAAACATAGATAACACTATGCTAGCGTGAAACAACAATTGGAATCAGGGTCCACTACCAGGAGAGAAAGAAGTTGTATGACTTCGAGTCCAAGATCTTGCTCGAAGAGGAGTGGGGACAGTGGAGGATGACGGTGGCGTGGCACCTGAACTCGAAGAGGAAGACCATCCTCGTGGACGAGAGGAACGGCAAGAAAGGATGCCACTTGGACCTCTGGTGGGGCTACACCATGTTCAAGACGACATGAGAGAGAGGCTTGAGCTGAACAGGGCACCGAAATCCACCGAATCGGTGGACGGGGAGTGCCGGTGCACAAAACTAGAAGTGTACCAAGCTTTTGAGGGTTGGAGTGCACGAGAAGTGTACCAAGGTGTTTAGAAGTGGTGCACAAATTGGAAGTGTACCAAGTTTGAAACTCGCATACCGAAGCCTTTCTTTAGGAGCAGAAAAGGACCGCCTACGGTCACGCGGAAAGAACCCGGCCTCAGCTGTGCTTGGCTTCATTGCTTGGAGGCTGAGGTTGCCGTCAGCAACCAAGTCAAGTGTGAGCTTCCTTACATCGCCTTTTCTGCCAATAAGGTCTTCACCTCATCTGTTCGTGCAAGTTCCAAACTCACAAGGGTGACGCCCTCAAGACTGGAAGGAAAGTGCACTTGGAACACCTTACACCTCACACCTCCGCTCAATACACTCACGTGTCACTGTCGCACAGTTTGAACAGCACCCTTTTGTCCAAGGCATGAACGGTCCGTCCCTACACATGGTATGAAAGAGATGAATCTTGGCAAGTGACTGTATTGGGTGATCGTGCTGTACACAATCCGTTCACGGCCGGAGCCCTGCAGCTGCAATTCCTCGAACAAAGTGCTGAAAGCCTTCTCATCCCTCTGGCTGAGGTATTTTGAGTAGCAAATGCATCTGACCTGAAACCCCAACAAGGCTAGAAGTGCTGCACCGCCGCCCAGGGCAATGGACTTCCCTTCGCCAGTGCGAATTTGCATGAGGTGATTCTCCAATTCATCCCGTTGGTTTCCATATCCTGTGAGGCACAGCAACGTCAAGACCTGGATGCAATGAGGCTTGATAAGGAACTCCTGCGCAGAAATTGATAGACTTGTGCAATAGAAGGCTTGCATGAAACATGGTTCAACAGGAACACTGCATGGCAAGGCATCAATTTGTTGGACTTAACTATCTTATAAACAAGCACTCACGCTTTCTCAACTGATCCTAGCCCAACTGACCATCTTATTGGACTCATCGATGCCAGAACGCCCTATTCAGGCTCCTCTGGAAGCACCTGTTCTGCTTCTGCGTCAGCAGAAGAAGCCGAGAATTGGTTGGAAGGTTTCTCCGCCGAAGCGTGCGCTGTGCCGGATCTCACGATGGCATAGAGAGCAAAAATGCCTGCCAGCAACTCAGGAATCTTTTCTTTGATCTCTGTGGACCACATGCCACAGCGCTGCGCCCTGAGCTTGGATGCTGTCCCAATGATATGCTCCGCCAGAGTCTTTCGTGTCAGCTCTGAAGCAATCCATCTCTCTTTGTATTCATCAAACTTCTGTTCGTACTGCTTCCAACCCTCTATCAGCTTAGCGGTGGGAACAGACCGTTTGTTGCGTGAGGCACCATGTCCAATCTCCCAAGATAAAATTTCCTTGGCAGGAGTCTTTGGATCAATAATTGCCGTGCTGTCAAAACATAAACATACAAAAACACCATTCAAAAACACACATCGAAACCAATCAAGCAGCCTTTAGTGTCTCCGCCACATCCTTCTGCGCAGCACTGGTCTCGCGGTTGAAAATGACTGTTCTGACATCCTCGAATTGCGGAAAAGAACTCAACAGGACCCTTCCAATCAATGCATCATCTGTAGTGGGATCACCTATCTTTCCCTGCCCCAGTCTCATACCCAGCTGATTCAGAAAGCTCACCCCCCACTTCTTCTGACAGCATTTCTCCAGAGCGTGGGTTACTTCCAGCTCTGCAGTCATCTTGGAGTCACGCAGGTGAGTGCAAATGCGGCCCAAAGCAATGAGATGTCTCCCAAACTGCATGATGCTGTCCATGGCCTGCGACAAAGAGTGACATGAGAAGATGCAGCTCTGTGCACTGTTGCCCTCTTCCTTGATCTCATCGTTGATCTTCCTTGAAATATCTTTGATCAAGTTCTCAGGCACAATTTGTGGAAAGGCTGCAAGCTCGTGTCTCATTTGCTTCAGTTTGCTCAATTCTTCTTGAAGCTCCCGAAGCCGTCTGGCATTCCATGCTTCCTCAACAACATGACTGATCTTGTTTGCCTCCTCGATGAGATTATCCTTGATGATGGTTTCAAGCTCCCGAGTCGAAACACTCATATTGGCAGCAAGCTTTTGGTCAACCGTTCGAATATCTTGAAGGAGCATTTTGAGCTGCAAATACTTTTGCTCTTTGAGGAGCTTTTGCACACGGCTTTGCAGCTGCGGCTTGAGACCCCCCAACTTGTCTACGAAAAGGCGCTGGATTCGGACACCAAACCCTTTGCAGTTGGCATCGCATTCTAAGAATTCCTTGGCTTCATTTACCTTCCGCATCATCTGCTCTGCAAATGAAGTGCTCATGCGAGCTCGGGCTCTGTGATCTGATGAATTCTTCTTGCGTGTCCCTGACTGATACTGCTTGTCCGAGTGATACCGCATGGCCTTCCTTTTGTAGGCCTGTTTGACCTGTTTTGAGCATGGCATGTGGATCTCTCCATCCCGAAGCGGCATTGAAGGGAGAACTTCCAGAACGGCAAAATGTTCTCCTTGCTTGCCAAGATCGTCGTCAATGATTCTCTCCTGCAGATCGACGAGACGTTTCCAGCTTTCAGGGCCACGCAATCTTAAGTCTCCCACTTCACGCTTGTAAAGCACAAACCTCGTCGATAAGATACAGCAAAGCGCCTGCAAGTCTAGACATGCAGAAATGGCCTCGCCCACTGACAAACTCAACACTGCTTGCTCCAGTCTCTTCAGCTGCCCTTCCACAAAATTGTGAAACGCATCATGGAACGCGGTTCTGTCAAAGACGAAGAAGCAAAGGTGGCGCAAGAAATCCAAACATGTTCCTGGCAGAATCCATAACTGAGAAATCTTGATTCCTGAAGAACTAGAAATGCAAGCCTTGTTCTTGGATGTGAAACATGCCTTACTGTCACGCAAGTCTTACTCTACGTTCCTAGCTAATTACGGACAGTTAACTGCTCTTTCAAGGCCAGTCTCCAAGCTCTGCAATGGCTGTTCGAGCATCCTCTCCGTCGAAGGACTTAAGCAGCTTCTCCAACCTGTTCTGAAACATGTTCTTCACTTCACCTTCAAAGCGCTCAATTTGACCTTGCGTCGATCCATCCAAATGCGAACTCAAGTGACTGCTCACAAGCTCGAGGAAGCTCACAACGCTTCCACTCACATCAAAGTGTCCTGCTTGCATGCCGTTTAAGCCTTCTTCAATGTGGTCGATGATCTCCTTGTTCACTCTGGCTTGGAGTGCACAGTAATTTTTCCGAGCGTAGTCAGCAGCTCTTGCAGCGTCTGCACTCTTTCTTGAAGTACCACCAAAAAATTGCAATGTGCTCTCCCACGTGCTCTCCCACCACTCAGGTGATTGATGCTTGGAAGACAACTTGTCCAACTCAAGTCGCAGCTGCTCAATCTTCTTCTCGTCTGAGTAGAGGTTTGAGAGTATCTGCTCGTTGTGCAATTCGACCTTCAGTGTCAGCTTCATTTCTCGTACCCTCCCTGTGAATGACGCAAATCCAGACGTGACATAAAGTCTAAAAGGAGGGGCTTGACTAATTACAAAGCTTTGAATTCTTAGCGAGGGTGACAGGACAATAAAGCACATGTGCATATGTTTTTGGAGATCACCGCCAACGGCAATCTAGAACAATATACTCATGAAAGAAGTGCGGATTGCAAGTACAATACGGATGCACAGCGTCCAAAGCCTTTTTGAACCACGTCATATGCTCGGATCTAAATTGGCTGCTTTTCTCGCAGGCTCTGTTGCTTTCTGAGATTTCGCAAGGGTGATCCCTTCATCGCTCTCAAGGTGAAGCTTTTCTGGCAAAACTGGCTTGGTACTGCGCTGCACTGCACAACACAACAAGCTACAAGCTTTGCTCCTCTTGGCCTGCCTGCGCTGAACATGTCCATTACTGGTAATGCTTGCCGCCAAACACTGATTGCAGGAAGCAGCAAAGCGCGGAGCCAAAAAAGGCAGAGATAGAAGGAGCTTTTGGCTGGGTGGAGACCAATTAAAACACAAAGCAGTTCTCCCCCCTCCCTCCCAACAGCTGCCAAAAATACTGTTTGGCAATGAGCTATAGTCTAGCCCGAAAAAACATCTACCTGTGGGCAAAAATCGCAATACAGGTTGTTTGCGCCAGCAGACTCGTTTCCGTCCCGTGAAAACGGCGTTGTACGCACACTTACTTGATACCTGTACGCACACTCACATGATACTTCGCAACTCATGTTTCACTTGCACGCTCACACCTTCGTGGGGTGGGTTGGGGTGGGATATGTTAACCTTCCGCAATCACACACTTACATGATACGTTCACACATAGTGTATGCTACGGCTACGGTAGACACGTGTGTCGTAGCATTTGCGCACATAGAAAAAGAGTCCGGCAAAGATTCATACTGGAAACATGCATAGATGGTTTTCGAACAGGCGCCAGGAAGGCGATTCCTGCGAGTTTGTCTTCCGAAAAGCAAGGCAAAAGAAAAGTTGCCCTTGTGAAAATGCCTGCACTGCTACCAGTGGCGCTGGGAGAACATTGGTTAAAACTTGCAAAACGAATCCTTCCACGCTGTTTGGTCAAGTTCTTTCATTTCGGGACTGCTCGGCACTTCATTGAGCTTGGCACCTCTTGCTTCAGTTTCATCAAATCTTGTTCAACTTGAGCACGAGCTTGTGGAAAATGTTCCCCCAACCCACCATCAAAGTGTCTCTTCAAAAGCTCGAATGCCGCGATGCCTTGTAAATTGTCAAGTATAAAACATCAGAAACTTGAACATGAGAGCAAAACTGCAGCATCACCCCACAAGCAGCTGAATTGCATTACCAATGATTCTACTTGGAATGAATGCGCTCAACCGGAGCTGAGTCGGCAATCTCTGACTCGAAGTTTTAACTCCCATCTTGCAAAAGAATAAAAAAATCATACCAACTGTGACAAAAGTGGCCAAATTCATAAGAGTTTGGATTCCCGATGTTGTTCACGTCGTGAAGACATCCGTTCAGATCTTTGGCGATGCGTTGGACTGCAGCGTTATAAGCCTCCTCAGAAATCACCCAATTGACTTGTTTGGTACTCAACCGCTCTTGGCAAAATCAGCAACCTGAAGCGAAGGTCCTACATGCTACACCTGCCAAGAATGCTCCAGCTGAGCTGGCAAAGCAAGTTTGACATGCTTGTTTACAAATAGCAACATTGGCAAGGAAGAAGATTGAGTTGCAAGAGCCCTTAAGCCTTAACCATTAAGAATAGATGGTTGATGAATACAACTGAATATTGCAAATGGCCCAAACCTGTTGCCTCTTCACACTGGCAGCACAACAAGTAGCTGGAGTTGGGAAACCCCTAGGACAACATGTGAACCATTCTAAAGCAAAATGTTCACACATGATACTGACTGTCGAAGTGAAGTCATCGTATGCCGTAGGGAACATGTAGCCAACCATATCCTTTTTGCCCAACGAGATTCTTTTACATCAGGTCGATGGCCTATTTGCAGCTGCTTGAGCTCCAGGATCAACTCTGTGGAGAGCGCCTTTTCATCCTTGGAGCTGCCAATCAATCAGCTTTAGAATGTCAGCTTTGGGCACACCCTTTCCCACCCATGCATATATTCTGGCTTGTAGCTCCCACACGCAAGTGTGTGTCAGTTCGCCTCTAGCGCAGCTGCCACGCGACATCGCGCAAAATCTTCTCGGATGCGTCCGCACTGGGTTAGTTATGTTGCCGGTCTCGACCTCTTCCTTTGCGCGATGGTTTTCAAATGCTGCATATTCCTCTTTGTGCCTACTTGGTAAAGATCCATTATATATTCCTTTCACATGACGACTTCTAGCTTGCAGCTCAGAAATACATCCCCAAACAGCTCAAGACCACCAACCCCAAACAGCTCCAGGCCAGCAGCCCCGAAACTTGAACCCTAGTCTCAACCGCGTGGGCAACCCCTGTGGAGCGATGACGTGTAGGTATCCAAGTTTTTGCGTCGTAAAAAAATATTTAAAAAAATCATAAATGAAATCATTTAAAAAAAAAAAATGAACTCATACAAAAAAAAATCATTTAAAAAAAAAAAAAACATAACATGATTGAGTTTTTTTATGAAAATGTATGTTGTTTTTATGATTTTGTTTATGATTTGTTGTTTTTTATGATTTTTTATGCTTCTTTTATGATGTTTTTATGATTTTTTTATGGTTCAATTTATGATTTCTTTATGGCCTCCACACGAGGTGGAGAAGCTACCACACCTCCAGCTGTGGGCCTCCAGTATTTTGGTTGAATGTGAGAGCAGGAGGACCATCCATGTACTGAGGGTGATGGTCGAGCTCAATGAGAGTTGGAACTTGACCGCGTTTCTTGTGGTGAACTTCGGCTTCGTGATAGTTGCAGCTACGTTGTTCTTCTTGCTGCTCGATCGAGTGGGAGAAGTGGAGAAGCGAATGACAGAGCTGGAGAACCACGTCGACAGGACGGAGGAAGACGAACATGCACCAAGGCTTCACGGTGGACTCATGTTGAACGGTGGGTTTAAGAAGAAGAAGAAGAAGAAGATCATGACAGGAAGCAGAGACAGGCCTATGGGGTGATCAATGAAGCCCATGCAGCAAATTACCTGTCAAGACAAAGCTTAGAAGACCTTCAAACAACAAGTGGGAGCTACAGTGGACATGACACACTGCTACTTGCAGCAACTCAGGGTGCTGTACCTTCAAGCGGACCGGCATCAAGAACACTGAGGAGCAGCAGGAAGAGGACAGAAGATCCTGAAGACACAAGGAGTTTGGAAGAGTTGAAGAGGTGGGAGAGCACAATGTGATCTTGTATGGAAGGTTGCCAGAGAAGATTGAGAAATTGGAGAACCAAGAACAGAGGCTGGTGGCAGAAGGACGTAAACATGAAGCCACCAGAGTGCATCTGGAAAGGTGCAATACTAAGCAATGCTAAAGAATGTACCAACCGGATCACGAATCATCATGCTGAGCTGAAACAATGAGAGAGCGCTCAACATGATGAGGAGGAGTGCTAACAGCTAATATGTTTCACTTGAGATCACACGTGTACAGCACGAGACTTTGGAGTCCTGTTTGATGCAGAAAAGTCCGCAGTATTGCCATCTGCTCACCAGCAGTTGGGAACTTGATCTGGATACATCCCTTTTTGGGGTGAGTTGCAAAGTTATTTATATCCAATCCAGTTCTGGAATAAGCGAGCATGGCGGTAAAGCACCTCTACCCGAATCAGGAGTGGTTTTTGCGAACATCCACCAGAAGACTCCAGAAGACCAATCCAAAGCAGCAAACATCGTGCGTTGGAATAGGGTTTTATCACATGCAACAGTGTCTGAATAACCACATAATGAAAACGCGCTCGGAAGAGCAGTGTTGGTCAAGTCTGCCACACACGCCACACACTCACACACCGAGTTTTGATATGCTTCACGATCTCCAAAAAGTTTGTCGCAAGTGGCTTGACAAGTTCCAAGCAGTTTTTGGCCTTGCGCTTGTGCACAAGGTGTGGTCACAGTCAAGTTTCAGGAATTGCACTTGCACTAGCACAAACAAGAAGCTACTAGGGGCTCCTGGCCTCGCTACTAGGAGCAAGGACGCTACTAGGGGCTCCTTTGCAAAGCTAGCACAAACAAAATGCCGGCCACAGGAACCGAAAGCAACTAGTGCTAATGCAAGAAGTTGTTGTACCATGAAAAAATGCAAATGCAACATGAAGGGACTAAAGCCGACCTTGCTTTTGAAAATCATATAGACCGCGGTGTAAACCCGGCCTTTTTCAGCGCAACTTCCGCTTCAGAAAGCTGAGTTCTTGTCAAAATGTCGACGCCTTCCCACTTGGAAACCAAGCATTGAAGCTCATCTGCATGGTTCAAGCATGCATCGTAGTTCTTCTCCTCTAGCTCAGCCTGAACATTGACATTCAGTGTGTATGGCAACAACCGCGTTTGCAAATCGTTCTACGCCGATGCGCCGAGACGCTACTCATCCGTGTCATCACTGGGAAGCAGACACGTGCGGAGATGCCACTGCGGCGATACATCGTTACCTCAAACACCTTCACGTCAGCGAAGGGCAGAATACTCCGTTACACCCATACCCACACGTCAATAAACCGTTCATGACCCTGCATTGCGTGGCGCGGCGCCGTATCGTTTTTTCCCCTCACATACTAACTGGGTGTATGAGCGGTGCAAGTTGATCGCTGCTTCCAGTCACAGTGGAACATGTCAAAGACAATTTTGCAAAGTGAATACAGTATCAAAACTTGCATGTCCTAAACTCAAATCCTCAAATCGAACGGAAGGACCAAGCGGGAGGAGGAGGAGGAAGAGGAGGAGGAAACGGAAGCAGCCAGGTCAATCAACCATCGCGTGGCTTAGCTCTTTGCTCAACGCTTCCGAGCCTTGATCTTCACCAACAGTAGCTGGAAATGTTCTGCACCATGCACGCCAACCTTTTCAACCTCTGCTCGAAGGTCCATTTCCTACAGGTGCTGTTGTATCTTCCAGTTGGAAAATGCAAGAGTAAGAAGAGCAATGCCAACCCGAGTCCTAACACACAAGTCGAACACGGGACGCTTACCCTGAATGTCCTTGTAGAGCTTCAAGTAGTCTCCAAGCTCTGCATCTGCTGCTTTCAGCTTTCGAAACTCTCTGGCGAAGATCTCAGGCTCATGGACAGAACGCTTTGCCAAAGATAAGCGCTCCCGCACAGTCGACTCAATTCGCCCAAGACGTAAATGGAAGGTTTTGCTCAATGTACTTTCCGCGCTCTCCTTTTCCGGTCTTTCTCCCAAGAGATCCTTGAGGCCTGTGAAATCAAAGTCTTCAAGTTGCAACTGGATTGTCTGGTCATCTTCGAAGTTTCTCGTGGTCAGCAAGCATTGATATTGCTGCCATAGTCTTTGAGCTTCATTGAAAGCTGAACTCTTCAACTCTAAGAGTGCCAGCTTGACAAGAGTGTCGGCCGCGCTTTGTCTCTCCGTCGGGTTCCCAATCATGTCGCGCACTTTCCCCAAGTCATCAAGGACCTCTCTCTTCACCTGCTCGTGAACCTGCTCCTCTGGACCAAACATCTTCAACAAACTCAGGAGCATTAATCCTCGCCACTTCTCCAGGGTGCACAGCACAAAATCCTTCTCCTTCGGCCCGTTGGTTGCTGCAAAAATCTCATGATACCCCAAGACTAAGGACGGAGAAAGGAGAGTGTTGGAAGGACCTGATAGTTTCCAACACTCGAACTAACAATACCTACACACTCTTAATCTGGCAACAGCAATCTGAGGCTTTGTATTTTGCCACAAAGGCACAAAATTAAAGCGCCGTGATTTGTTACATCCCTTCAGACTTACAGCGCACATGGCAGAGCGCAATTGAGAGCATTGCAGCAAAGGCTGGCGACGCACTGTGGCATAGCAGGAAGGCCCCCAGCATGGCAAAGTAATGATATCAAACAGCGGTAGAACAGCCATACCCTTGCCTAGAACACTTTCAAAATGTTCGGTAGCCACTGTGCAGTAGACTTGGCAAGACCAATGGTCCGTTAATCTATCACAGGCTTGCACACAAGCAGTGACAAATGGCGTAAGGTAGGCACGCAGGCCCTACAGTCTTCTACGAATGGCAGGAACTGGGGCAAGGAGCTGGGACCTGGCAGTTGGTAAAGCGGCGTTGCTTTTTGTGGTTTGGGGCAACATCTTGGGACAAAAACAAGAAGAGCTCTCTCAGCTGAAGATCCTTGTAGTTGCCAGGAGCATCCACGCAGGAGAAGACAAGCATCTTGATGTCATCAGCGCTTTTCTGAACACCTGGTGAAACTACGAACTATTGCGGGTTACATCCCTGAACAAAGGGCACACAAGCAAGCTGAGTGTCACGTCAAAGTTGAATGGACTTCACAGTTGTTACCCTTGGCTGAGACTCACACCGTCCTACTCGACCAGCTGTTTGATTCGACGAAGCATTCCCAAGTTCAAGTTTCATGGCAACTGACAGATTCATCCAAGGTACGCTCAACTGCTTGATTCCAGCCAGCAGGAAGTATACCAGTCAAAAGAGGCCGTAGCTGGTCATGGGCGTGAAGGATATTGTTGACATCTTCTGCCGGAAAGGAGTCGAGATCGTGCAGTGAGGGTTCAGAAGCCACGGAGGCACGGAAGCCTTGGTCAAGGAACAGTGCAAGATCCAATCAAATGGACAGGCTGGGCATGATCTTAGGCCCTGGCCAGAGATCCATGTTTCTGACACTTGTCTGATCTCCTCAACTCTCAAAGGCCAAAGTGGCATAGCCAGACGAAGAGAAAAATACTGTACAATTGCGCACAAGGCAGCAAAAGCGCGGCAGTAATGTGCCAAGGGTCTAATTTGGTGCTTACCTGTTCATCCTCCAGGAACTGGAACACCGGAATTAATTCGCTCAGCCCTTGAAACTCCTTCCAGGCACGTAGAAACTTCCTGAGCGAAGATTTGCACTGCCTAGCATGCGTGCTACGAGAGCCTGAAACCGGCCAAGGCTCGAAAGGGATCGCTTCACCGGAGAGGTTTCCAGGAAAGTACGTAGCAAAGTGCAGAGGCTACGGTACAGTTCGTCGGAATACTCCTGGACCTGCTTCCTGAGATCAAGCCGCCGTGGACATTGGGCTTTTTCTGAAGACTTTGCTCAGCGCAGAACTTGAAATTAGGCCACACAGCCACATTCTGCAGTTTGCTTTCAGAGAGAAATCTGCTTTCAAAGTCGGGCCATAAGTCTCTATTGCTAGAAGGGGATGAAAAATTGCATTTCCAATAGGTCAAGAAACTGGAGTTTGTCCAACGTACTATTTGGAGCATCCGCATCCTTGGCGATGTCCATCCAGGCAAAGCCTTGAAGTACTTCAATGAGCCTAGGACCCAAACATATACTTGAAGGGAGATAGAAGCAAGCAAATATGTTTCAACATGGCTGTTTATTGTCCCCTTCATTCACGGACAAATGTAGCTTTTGAAGGCTGGAACATTTGCCAATCATGTGGTCTATCAAGCACAGCCGAAAGGCACTCGCAGGCTCTGAAGTATGCTCTGGGTGGCAGAGCCATTGACCTAAGCAATGCGGAGTATGTGGGAAATTACAGGAAGAATGCACCTACCACCCACGAGTTTGAGCAACATGGCACCACAGCTCGAGTCAAGTGAATCGACAACAAATTTGATGGAGAACGGGTAATACTGTAAATGTCCTAAGAATAAGCTGGAACATTCCAGAATTCTCATGATGTTGGGTTTGCCAATCTGGGTTCCAACGTCGAAATCTGGAAACGTGAGCAAGTTGCTGACCATCCGAGAGCCGCACAACTTGTGTAGACAAGGTCAAGGCGGCAGAGCTCACTCCGTTAAAACAGTTCAAGGTGTCGAGCAGCACCTCCAGTTCAACTGCGGGTTCTGTGGCTGGCTTGTCTCATTTGTGGCACGCTATTTCGGAATATTGAAGAAACATGCTAAATGTTTGACGGAGGTTTGACAGCAAGTCCTTATTGCACATGATACGACCTCAACAACACACCGGCCGAGGCACGACATCACACGTGCTCTTCATGCAATTTTGTCTGTCAACATCTGGCAAGGAATCTACGAGCTCGGACATGGTGTAATAGAGGTTCTTGCAACAGGCACCAGTGGCAAGATCCACATCCTGAAAAATTTATAAATACTGTATATCTCTTGTGAAGCGGCTAGGTTTTGGTCGGCCCTGGAGCACAAACTACCTGAAAGACCTCGTCTCTGTTTTGCAGCAGCATGTCAGATTCAATGTCCTATATTCAAGAGAAAACCGACAGTATTAGACAAGTGTCAGACTTGTTGCCACCTGCAGCGATCACACCGACCGTGTCAAGCATCTCCTTGTTGCGCTCCTGCAAGGAGTCAAGCCAGCCAGTCGCCGCTCCTTGTAGGCGTTCGTACCACTTGACAACGCGAGCATGTGTCTTTGAAGCTGCTTCAAGGCCACTCTCCCATGCTGATCTGCTCTCTTTTAGCTCCTTCCCTACTGTCTTTAGCACTACAAAGTCCACAGAGTCTGACTCAGGAGACTCCAAGACTGCTCTGACCGATGCGTTAGCCGCTTGAGAAGCGCTCTCGAAGATGTGTTCAAAGTGCTTCTCCAAGCATTCTTCCGCATCCTTCAATGCCCCGTCTATCTTGGCAGCATCACCAAAGCCAGGCATTTGTGTTGCAATATCGCTTATGTTCTCCAGCCTCGCCACCAGAAGTACATGAGCATGAAGCTCGTCAGGATGCTTTGATGCACCCCCAATGGCCTCTGGCCACGGCCAAACGTTCCACCCCACACCCAAGCCAAACAACATCAATGAAGGAGGAACTGTTGCTTTATTCTGGAAATATCCCTGATCAACAAGATGGATACTGTTGCTGTCCCAGCCTGGTCGATGTATCCTTGCAGAAAAGAATCCATTTGCTGAGACAAGTCGGGCTTGATGCTACTCCAAGCACGGATCTTGGATTGCCATCGGATGAATTGATGGGTTCGCGGCAGACTTTCAATATCAGCTCCATCGCAGGCCCTTTTCACGTTGTCAAGGCACATCTTCAAGGAACCTTGAGTGATGGCAAAGCTGCGTTTGAAAGCGTCTCAAACACACAACCCGACACAGCACAAGTAAGTAGTGTACACACTAAACAGCTCAGAGAAAGCTCCACTTTGAAAGGCATGTAAACATCGTAGCTCTTTTCAACTGACGATTCAGGCAGCACAGAAAGCTCTGAAGAAATCACCAGGTAACTCTCCAGCCTGTTCTGGAAGTGGCCAACTTCACACTTTGGCATTGCATCATTGCCCGGCCCCAAAGAAGCAATGCCTTCCAAAAAGCCAATGGTGCTCCTCAAACTGATGATAATGTGGGCGTATGAGGTATGGTATGAAATGCACACCACAACCCAAAGGCGCAGACGCGACAACCTTTATCTACTCAACCTCAAGGAGGTCTTCAAACTCTGCAAAGATCAGAGGAAAAGCCGGGCAAAAGAGCAATGGAATGAACCCCAAAGACTGCAAGGTTCTCATGGCTAAAATCAAACAGAATCCAGACCTGCAGCGTAGTTCGACAAAAACATAAATCGCAAATGAGATGCCACAACTGCTTGGCATCCATTTCACCAAAATCTTCATCACCGTGGATTTTCGAGATTAAGTTGAAAGCGTCTAGCCTCAAGCAATCATCCAAATGTAGCACGACTGCCAACTGCGGTTGTTTTTGTGTTGGAAGTGGACATCCCGCATTCTTCGAACCTTTAGGATATCCAATCTCCTTACTCCATGGTTGGGTTTGTGAAACCTACACAAGCTTACAACAACTTTAGAGAAATACTCTAGAAGTGTCAGGCGCACAAAGAGTTCTGGATCGGTGGATCCACGCCTCAATGTCACAAGTCTACCTTTGAACATCAAGCCACTGTAGATCTTGAAACCTACACAAGAACAGGTTGGCAATCTCATCTATTGCAGCCGCCACCTTTGGCAGGCTCATCAGGTATTCCTTCACGAGCTCAAGGTTGTGCCGCAAAATACCTGGCAATCTGCACAGTGGCACCACAAGGGCAAAATGCTGTCCAAATCAGAAAAGTAGCATGTGCTACAAAAGAGCGCTTGCAGATTTGCAACTTTTCGCATGTATATAGTAAACTTTGTCAGACTTGCAACATGTAGCTGCCAAGGTACTCAAATGTGGAACGTCTTCAGGATTGGCTTGCTGCAACTTGACCCGAACTTCCTCCCGACTGGTCAGCAGCATGCGCTCTATTTTAGCCTGCAATGCAACCCAGGACAGCCCAGCTTGGCCTACATCCATCCAAGGTCAGGGGGTTGAGATAAAACCACAGCAGCAGCAGCAGCAGCAGCAATGGTGGCAGGTTCGGTTTGTTCCACGCGTTGGTTACATCTCTGTTTGCATCTGTTTGTTTCAGCCACCACGTGGCAAGCACAGGATGAGATCCACCTTTCCCAACAGCCACCAATGTGGAAGAGAGAACGGGAATTGACTCCAACTAGAGATTGGATACTGGCGCTCTAAAGGCAGGCACAAGCGTCGCAAGTAATTACATAGAAAGCCCCTCTCTGCGACGTTTACCCTTGAGCCCAACTCCTCAGGCCGTTTTCATGTTCTTGTCAGCCCACATGTGAGATTACTGGCCCCCACGTATTAGGAAGCGGTCTGAAGAAAAGTGGTTGAGTTTCACAGAGGTTCATTGGACTTGATTAGGTGCTTCAGCAGGCCGGCTTATGTTGCCCATTGCAACCTGCTCACGCAGCTCTCCAACTCCCTGAAAGTAGCTTCATCCAACCATCCTGGCCTTTGCCAGTCGGTTAGGGTGCAACCCCGTGTTGAGAGGTTGGCTTTACTGGAGTGTTGAATTGCCAAAAGAGAGTGTGACGTCAGCGCAGTTGGGCATGGACAGGGCGCACCACATGACTTATGCCCATGCTGGCGGCAAAGCTGGGCAAGAGGAAGGGAAGTTTGGAATTGCCCTCAGGCAAGGCCGGTGCTGGCGGCGAGAAGCATAGTGACGAATTGCTTGAGTCTTTGCAACTGAGGAATTCTGATGCCAGCTGCGACAAACACCGAGTCTCCTGCTGAATGTTATGCGAGGGAAACCTACAGGGTAGGCTTTCAGAGACCGGGAATGCGGGACAAACCTAAAGATCAAACAACGTCTGGGCCCAAGTCAACCTCTTTCAAAGGTCCCAGGAGCAATTACCCTGGCTCTGGTCCCGATTGACGATGCGCGGCGCTCACCATGAACGCTGCCCTGCTATGACTGATTGGGCAGTCTTTGCGGAAACGGGGGCTGATCCCAGCGTGTGCACGCACAAATGACGGCAACGTAGGCAATCACGCCGCTGCGTGCCCGTTTACGCAGGCTTCTTGGGCAGATAGACCTATATACTCCTCGAAGATCTCAAACTCTGCCGGCCAAAACTTGGAACTCTTTCCAAGGTTGTTCCACTCGCACAGGCTCTAGTGAAATGTAATCAAGATGCTTTGGACGATGCGGTCCATATGTTCCAAGCACCAACATAATGCGATGGCAAATACCATAATTAACTGACAACAACGAGTTGCTCAAAAAGGCTCTGTCAAAGCTAAGTGCATCAGTGCCTTATTGACAGATTGATGTAACGTTGACACACTAGCCACATCCAAGGTTTACACACACCTCTCTAATGCGTGAAAGCCCCTCAGTGCTCAGAGATGTTGAACTATCCTGGTGCGCTGGCGCGCCCTGCAATGATTGCTAATCAGCCACCCTCAATTTAACGCTGGTGCTCAGGTGCCTTGCTTGCAGGCAATAGTAAAGCACCGATTGAACTCGCTCTCGTGCTGTCCCCGTGTTGACCTGAAGCACTTGGACTACGATAAATGATGTGTGATTTTGGCATTGTGCAGTTACGAAATCCATGGACGAGATCTGGTAATGAAAGGTTTGCTGGCCCAATCCTTCGAAGCAAGCTCCTTTTACCAAATCTTTTTCAGCAACTTAGGCATCGACCGAGCGCAAAGTCTGGGCCAAATCGCATTACTGCCGTGCACAACGACTCTTGAGTCGTCCAGGCTGGATTGTACACGTCGACAAGCCTGCGGCCGAAGGCTGCCAGGACAAAAAACTCCAGCCCGTTAAAAAGAAGCTTCGAGGAAAAGTCCTTGCCTGGGCATCTTCCCCTCCTGATCAAGCTCCATAGATTTGAGCATAAAATTGAGAGGTGCATAGCTGTCCTTGGCCAATGGGTTTGCATGCACATCCATCAACATGCCATGCTGGTAGATCTAACAGCTAAGACTCAGCATCAAGTTCGCTTCCACCCAAGACCTCGCGAAGCCATACATACACTTGATGGCGTGCAGATTCGGGGTCCAGCTTCTCCTGAAGGTTAAGGACCTCGGCAAACTCATTGGTTTTAAGGCGGCGCTGTTCAAGAAAACAAACAGTTTTTCAACGTTTTCCGGATCACGTATCACCTTAGCCTTTGATGCAACTGCCATTTTTTATGCCTGCCTCCACGTGCGTGAAGAAGAAATTTGCTGCATAAGGATGGTCCCTTCAGCAAAACTTAGCAAATCCAGTGTGGCATGTAGAGTGCTTTGTCCCAACTCTCTTCGTCCCAACCTGCGAATTCCAAAGTCTGGCATGACATTGGCCACCAGTTCTGCGATCCGCCGCAATCCCTGAGCTCGGTCCGAAAGTAGTGTGGCACAATTGATCAGCACCACAAAACGGAGCATCCTGCGGCCAGGTAAACAAGAGTCAGCCACAACTACAAACAAAAGACCTCTCATCACGGAGACGTGTCGAAATTGTGTTGAAAAGATAAACTTGCAGTCACTTGATCTTTAACACAGCAATGTTGAAATAGTGATTGCTTCAGGACAACCTGAAGTATCCTTTTCAATGCTTTTCACATACCTGTGGCCTCCTCAGAAACCACATGGTGGCAACACAACACTTCAACGATGGCATCGGTTGACAAAGGTGTTAGAGGCAAAGCCCAAGCGGAGAAGAACGAAGCAGTGAAGTAGACTTTGCTCTTGACTTTACCATAGTAGGCGCATGGATTGCCAACCCTAGCCCGGTACGCAACTAGCGACCCTCTGCCAACCCGACGGCGAGAAACAGCTTCGCTTTGCTACGGGTGGAAGTGGAGACTAATGCATGGAAGGTTGTGATAAGGTAACTTTGCTTCGAACGCAAGTACCACATTATCCGCGGCTTACGTAGATAGAAGGTTGTGCAAGGATTAGGCCGCTCATGCTCTTCCTTCTCCATCAAGCTCGGCTTGAACACTTAAGGACCTTCTGATGATTTGTTCAGATGCCAAACCTATCAGGTAGGAGCCGCCGCATGCTGCTACACTCAAGCCTGCTATAAAGGAGTAGAATCGAACAGTCAAAAGGCCGTTCCGGACTGGTGCCACTTCACTGCTTCTTGACTGCATACGTGCTTCGTTACACTTTTTGGGGCTTCTGGCAATAAGTTCAACGATTCACCCTTGCTTGGTTTTCTCGAGACCAGGAGATTTGCAAGCAAGAATTCTAGAGCTACACTTCTCACAGTCACAGCTTCAAATCGCTGAGAGAATCATGATTGTCAGCAAGAAAAAAGACGGTCCCCTAAAACTCCTTCAAAAATCCACTCCTTTCAAGAGGTCAGGGCTGGACAAAGGCCGATCAGGAACATGCCCCAGTCCCACTGCAAATAGATGTTTTCTACAAGTTGGCAAACAAAACTCACAAGACTGCCATCCGAAATCAACACCAGGAGTCCTGCAATTTTCCGCAATCTGGCTACATGCCGCAGAGGTGGCAATTTCAATGTCATCGCCTCGCGTATCGGACTGCCCCGGCGCATCCACCACAACCACATCCGGCTTCACGTTCAAGGCCCTGAGACTTCGCCTTAACCAAGGAAGTGACTGCCCCGTCGGCAAGCTCAATCAGTTTGATTAAGAGGCTAGGGAGAGAACGAAAAGGCAATGAATATATGGGATGCTTCAGGATCCTGATTTTCAGAGTCAATTGGGAAAGGCGGCAAGATGTTTCACTCCTCAGAAGCAATTGTGACACTTACAAGGTGCAGCGTGGTAAATGTTGGTTTGGCAGCTGGGCTCTCAAAGCTGTCCCTTAATTGGACGCCAATTGGTAGCCGGTGCTGAGATGCTGTGGTCTATTTCCCTTCTTGCAAAAAGATCCACATAGTTTCTTGTAAAGTAAATGCTGCACTGTTGCCATCTCTGTCTCGTACATTCTTAACTGGACCAAGCTATTGATCGGATGTGGGAGGGTTGGTCTCCGCTGCAATGAGCAAGGATTCTGCATCATTCCTATTCCATGGGTGGCTGTTGTCAGGTCTTACGTTGCCCTACAAGATTGGTTCAAGACTGCGAGTCTTCAAGTAAGCTAGAACTTCAGCGCCAGGCAACGTCTCAGATCGCTGAGTGTGGCCAATAGTAAAGCCCTCCATGGGATGCTTGGCTTCCTCAGCTCTTGGAAGAGCCTTGTTTCGACTCGGATGGGCATGCTTATTGTTTCTAATAGCTTCTTGTTACTACTAGTAAGGCACTTGTTACTAGAAGCGATGCACTTGTTTCTAGTCATATTATGTGGGCAATTCACTTTTACAATTTTTGGACTAAAGCAGTTGAAAAATGTTGGCTCACACTTCTCTGCAGTTAGAACAAGCGAATCACATCTGATTTACTTGGTCAACACCGAAGCTAGCAAACCAAGGCACCCAACCATCCCTGGAAAGACCATTGGATTTGGGAATCAGCTCCTGGCCTGACATCAGACAGCTCGGAAGGAAGAGTGCGGGAATTCACAAAGAAGCCCGCTTGAAACAGCAGGCCTGCAATTGTGTGCATGAAACACGTCTTCCCGGATCCAGTGGATCCCATCAGCACAATGACGTTCTGCCCAATCGTTGCCTTCCTTGGAAGGGCTGGGCTGATGAAACGTCTACTGGCGTTGATTGGACAGCCAAACATTAGTGAATTGGAACACAAAAAGCTATGGCAATGCAGTGCAAGATGCACTGCTGCGTCGGACTCCTTCATAATTCCGGCCAAAGAATCAAGGTCCTTGACAAATCTCCAGCGGTCAGCAAAGTGTGCATGAGAAAGATAATCAGAGAAACCCACAATTGTCATGCATTGTCAATCTTTTTACACTCTTCGTGACACACATGTGCCCCACAGACTAGCTTCAGGTCTGCTACCTTGTACAACCAGAGCGAGAAATCAATTCTACACCAAGCTGCCAATAGACTTCGCTTCGAGCGCTCATCGCAGAACGAAGAATGGTCTACCAGGAGATTGCGCACATCTTCTGATACCCTCAGCTAGCTCTGTGTTCCAATATGGCCGTTGATCACAACAAAGGGGGATGGACTGCTTCCAGCCCTTGCAAATGGCTGTTAGTCACTTCGTAACGCTCAAACTTCCTGACCTGGCATTCTCACTGCAGCCATCTTGACCCCTGCTACGTAAGGTCTTTGTTATGAGTAGGCCTATTGTACCACGGTTCACTGCATTGATTGGTCGAACCATCAGTTTGGTGCCCTTGCCCAACGTCAAGGAACGGGCTTTGATCTGAGCCAGTCTGCCGCTCCTTGGCTGTGCGCCGCGGGCCAAAGAAAAACCACCTATAAACAACTTTGGTGACTGTGGGGGGAATCAGACTACTTGTTGCAATGTTCTGGAACACACGCATTTACAAATGGAGAAGCTTCAAGTTTACATTTTGGGCTCTCCTGTGTTTCTATGTGGCCCACCAATCTTTGACATGAAGGTTGGACAGGAGAGAATCAGCACAGCAATACACGGAGTTCATCACAAGCGTGAGAAAATGGAAGCTGTTGAGGTCAAAGCAAACAGCAAACACATAAGAGCACAGTGCTGAATATACTAGCAGGGCAACTCGCCAAGTCTCTGGAAATCCATATTGAAGCCCCGTCGCGTCGTACGCAGAAGATGGGCAGCTGGCAGAAAGAATGGCAGAATCCTCAAACATGGCCCATGCGCTGCAGGTGACCCAACAACCCAACAAGCATGGTCGAGCACGACATGAAGGGACCCCTGCACAAGCAAGACACTGTCACGCAACAATTCTTCCCAGGGCTGGAAACACCCTCTTACTGTAAAGTTGGCAAGCACTCATTAGTGTCACTTGCGCACTGGAAAATTACCTCACATGCGCACTTTACCTCACTCGGGCACTGAACACTCACACTTTCAAAGGGGAGACGGTGAAGGAGATTCAACCACCACACAATCTAATGGGTGGGGTGGGGGGAAGGGTGGCAACAGGCTCTGAAGAGTAGAACACGGACCCAACCAACAGGCAATCTACAACCACCAGACAATCTAATGGGTGGGGGTCTCCCAAAACGCACCGTTCCTGAACAAAGTATACTCATAAGAACACGCGCTTGTGCAACGGAAAGTATACTCCATTTCCAGTGCACAAGCGCGTGCTCGTCCCTTAAAATCATCTAATTAGAGTATGAAGGCCACAGCGGCCAAGAGACTGCCACCAACACAGGTGACCTTGTGAGCCCCAAAAAAAACCTTGCATCATTGAACAAAAGCCGAATACCCCAACGACCCCAGATTAACAAAACATAATGTTTGTGAGCAGCGACACCTGCAGCAGCACCAGAACCCAAGCTCCAAAGCGCACACGGCCACGGGCCTGGCAGCGGCATGCTGTAGCGGAACCAGCACCCAAGCTCCTAAGCACACAGGCGCCTCTTCTTATACTTGAACTATGCCGGCATAGACCCTTAAGAGACTCCACACTGCAGCGGCACTCTGCAGCACCCTCCAGCGGCACCAGCACCAGCGCACATGGCCAAAAACACGTTGCAGCAGCGCTTCCGCGGTACCCTGCACCGGACCAGCACCCAAGCTCCAAAGCACACACAGGCACCTCTTCTTATAGTTGAAGTAAGAACCCCATTAGCTCTCGCTATCTGGGGAAATACTTGAAGTAAGAACCCCAAAAGCTCTTGCTATCTGCCAAAAGTATTATCCAGGCAGAGACCCCAAACAGTGTGTGTGAGGTCTGTAGGCAGAAAGTCTAGAGATCTAGACGCATTGGGGTCCAAAGAGGTGATGGTGGTGATGAAGTGAAGGTGGGTGTGAGTGAGTGTGGGTGAGAGGAGTGTGAGTGTGAGTGCGAGTGTGAGTGAGAGTGTGGGTGAGAGTGAGAGTGAGAGTGAGAGTGAGTGTGAGTGTGAGTATAAGTGAGCGTGAGTGAGAGTGAAGGTGGGTGTTAGTGAGTGTGGGTGAGAGTGAGAGTGTGTGTGTGTGTGAGTGAGAGTGGGAGAGTGAGTGCTGAGTGAGTGCGAGTGTGAGTGTGAGTGCTGAGTGAGTGCGAGTGTGAGTGTGAGTGTGAGTGTGAGTGTGAGTGAGAGTGAGAGTGAGAGTGAGAGTGAGAGTGAGAGTGAGAGTGAGAGTGAG
>CAXAMN010000525.1:238862-252214 GCA_963970005.1 Durusdinium trenchii | reverse complement strand
GTGAGAGTGAGAGTGAGAGTGAGAGTGAGAGTGAGAGTGAGAGTGAGTGTGAGTGTGAGTGTGAGTGTGAGTGAGCGCGAGTGAGAGTGAAGGTGGGTGTTATAGAGAGTGTGGGTGAGAGTGAGTGAGAGTGTGCGCGACTCAGAGTGAGAGAGTGGGTGTGAGTGAGTGCGAGTCTGAGTCATGAGAGTGAGTGTGGGTGAGAGTGAGTGTGAGTGAGAGTGAGAGTGGGTGTGAGTATGAGTGGGACTGAAGGTGAGTGTGAGTGGGAGTGTGGGCGAGTGTGAGAGTGAGTGTGGGAGAGTGAGAGTGAGAGTGAGAGTGTGAGTGTGAGCGCGAGCGTCAGTGAGAGCGAGAGTGGGAGTGTGAGGGAGTGTGAGTGTGAGTGAAAGTGGGAGGGCGAGAGTGGGAGAGTGAGAGAGTGAGCATCTGAGAGCACAAAGTACTACGCCTGCCACGAAATCTGCACTTCGAGGTTCACCATGCGCTGTGCCTGCCACGAAATCTGCACTTCGAGGTTCACAAAGTGCTGTGCCTGCCACGAAATCTGCACTTCGAGGTTCACGAAATCTGCACATCGAGGATCACCAAGTGCTGCACCTGCTACGAAATCTGCTCTTCGAGGTTCACCGAGCGTTGCGCCTGCCACGAAATCTGCACTTCAAGGTTCACCAAGTGCTGCGCCTGCGCAGTCGAAATGCACATTGACGATGTCGAGAGGCATGAATGCGCTGTAAATAGCAGCGAATTAGCCGTTCACGCCCGCGCGCTTCAGCGATCCAGAGCATCAGCTTCCTTTCCCTTACCGTAAGAACCCCTCAGTGTGCCCACACTGGTTGGGGAAATATCTAGCAGAGGTGCTGCCAACAAACCGTTCGCTGCAATCATCTGATCCAGTGTCCCTTGCTCGGCCAGGGGAACCTGTGTCTTGAGGTCGCGCAAAGAAAGTATGCACTGGAAGGTGGCACTGGAACACGAACTAACTGCATGGAAATGAAAAATATGAAATGTCTTGCCCGATTCAAGCGCTCCTGCTTCAGTCACGCATGAGCGATGGTACTGCAATGATCTCTCATGGTTTTCTAACATCATGACGGACAAACAACAATGAATATAGAACTGTCTCAGGAGTCGTTTCAGGAATTGCCAACTTAAATCTGCTTGCCGTCATCATCAATTGCACTTCCAGCGCCGGGTGACTCTGCGAACGCTGACGTTGGTCTCCAGTTGGGGAATCCATTCATATCCTGCAAACAAACAGCATCTGGTGTGTTGCCTTGGCCATACGAGGCGTCTTTTAGTTCATCACTTGACCAGAATACCGTGCAATTGCACAACCTTCTCTATGTGCTGCAGCTAGCATACCAAAATCAACCACACACACTTCCACGCCATGTTCTCTCCGTCTTCAATTGGACACTCACTGAAGTCTGATGATGAGTTGTTGTTTTCAGGCGCTCCTCCTCCCTGGGTGCAGACCTTGATGGTGCCTGCAGGCCATTGGACACCCTCCACAGTGGCGCGTTCTGCGACAAAGGCCTCTGCAAAACACATGGAACCCAAAGCCGAGCCACCTCCACTACGCAAGCCGATCCAGCAGCTCGACCATCATTTTACTTTCTCTATGTAATTGCATTGCATATATATATATATATATAGATATAGACATATATATATATACCCTTCACTTGGCGCCTTCAGCGCATAGCAAGGAATGAAAATTGAACCTTTGGTCCAGGAAAAAACACTGCTGCGCACCGTGCCTCAACCACACCCGGAAGCCAAGTGCTCTGTGTGACGCTCCACACTTCAACTTTATCACCTGTCACAAACCCAGAGAGTTGAGGGAGAAGGTTTTGCGCCTCTCCGCGCATAATCAAAACAAGTCTCCAGCCTGCAGAAAAGGCTCTCATTTCAGAGACGTCTGCAATGGAGTCAGGAGAATGCGGGTTGGTTGTCAGCCTGAACGGGCCAGCAGCTCATGTAACCTGGTGGAACCTTGTCGAACACCCAATGTGTATTTGCTTGCCACTGTCACTACTCCGCACATTGTTTCTCAAAACAATTTTAGGTATCATCAACAACGGTCAGACCTGCCGCTGATCGTCTCGTGCGGCGTGTCTGTGGTGCTGGGGCTGAGCCTGCCGAGCCCCGATTCCTGCCCAGAAACTCGAAGGGCGAGATGGCCACTTGGAAAAATGGTGTAAATTGAGCTTAACTCTCAGCAGCAAACAAAACAAAAAAGAAGCAAAGGCCCTGTTAGGAAAAACCATATACTTAATGATGCGCTTTTTGCGGTGTTTCCACAAAATTGTATTTGATAGTACTTAGTACTCTTTGATAATAATATTCACATTGAAAACAACATTACGATATTCCTTGATATAGCGCGTTTCTTACCACTGCTATCTTTATAGAGGTAGCACTAGGGCCACTAGGGGAACCATTCATATTAGAAATGAAATGGTGTTTGCTGTGTTGTGTTTTGTATCTCTTGTAGTTACAGGCGAACGACCGAGTCACACCTGTTTTCCTTGAGCCAAACGTAAGGTGAAGTAAGGATGAATATAGTACACTAGCGTGAAACAACACCCCCCGCTGAACGAAAATGGGAGGAGTGAGGACTATGTACAGTGCACTAATTATGAGACCTACGAAGGTGACCGGTCCCCCGGCACGAGCGATGCGAACGAAGCCGGCGCGTGCCTTCGAGATGGAGAGGATACTTGACCTCAAGGACACAAAGTACAACATGCACTGCGCAAGTTTTGAGCTAGTGTTCATGCATGGCTCTAGAAACATTCACGCATTCAAGTCCAATTCAGTGAGTTGCATATCAAACTCTTGTGGCGCAGCGGAACGGACAGTGCAACGCTCACCTTTTAGGAAGCAGGGGCAACACCATAAGGCACACGCTCCCGCGTGGGGAACTTGCACATCAAAAGATTGTGCGCTTCACAAATGCAATGATTAGGAGCACGGTAGATCGACCTAAGCTCAACTTGAATCAGCTGATGATTTCAGGCAACCGGTCCCCGGGTGCACTACAGAAGCGATTTTGCTTTCAGGCAACCGCTCCCGCGGTGCGATGAGGGAAGTGCAGCAATGTCACCTGTTGGGTATCTTTTTCTTTAGTTTTTGAGGTTTCATCCACAGGCAACGGCTCCTTTGTGAGGAAGGTGTACTTTGCCCCCGCCCTGTTGCCGCCAGGTATCAGGCCCATGTTGATGAGGTCGAGAAGGGCAGCCTGATGCGTGTAGTGGTCGACGATCGCGGAGCGACTTCACCCAGCTTGCCAATTCTTGGAACTCTTGGGAATTTGCCGGCCTTGTAGTACTCCGCGTCATACTCGGGATCGAGGTACACGAAATGCTGATGCTCAGGCAAGGCGTCTTGAACCGTGTTGTATGACCACTCGTTGTGGTTCTGGATTGCTTTGATCGTGAGAGGGGTGTACTGGTACTTTCCACCGACCAAAGTCCCCTTTTTGGCGTAATCCTCCAACATCAACCGGTGGTTCGACGTGATGACACGCAGGAGCTCATCATTTGTGAGGTTCACAGCGTACTTCCTCTTGATGAAGCTATATACCTTCGCATAGTCCATCCACAGGCCCTTCTCGAAGGAGGGTGGTTGCGCCTTCTGCCATGTCTTCTTGCTATGCTCCCATCCACGGAGCAGCCCACTGACACGGCGAGACAACCATACCTGGTTGGAGTTCAAGTGGGGCAGATTGGACGCACCAGGCACTGATCGCGACTGAAGTGCCACGACCTCATTCTCACCGGAGGAGCACGCGGCCTAGCCTTCGCTTTGACAGCAGGCTTTGCTGCGGCAGATGGCCACAGCTCCCGCCGGGCGTTTTGGTACTTTTGGCTGAGGTGTCTCGGTTCATCTCAACGTCGGTTTGCTTTGGCTTCTGGAGCCTTCGGAGCTGGCTTCTCCTGTTCATCAGGCAGCTTGGGGGCGCAGGCGACTTTGGAGTGGCCTTTGCCTTCGGCTTCTTCTCGACGATGGCCTTACCTTGACAATCCACACATGTCCTTTGGACAACGTTTCTCCAAACCACACCGGCACTTGCCATTTGTAGAAAACGTGCCGTTTGCAGCTTCTTTCTTGAGCTGTACAGCTCCGCTACTACAGTGTCCATGGGCGCCTGCAAAGTTGCTATCTTTTTGCCTGCAAAGTTATCGACTAACTATGCTTTCATGCGGGTGGACCGCATACGTGGCATGTTGCGTAAGTGTGAACAGCTAAAAACCACAAGGGGTGTTGAAAAAAAACGTATGTGTCGCGCTGTTTGTTTTTTGTTTTTGTTTCCTAGACCTCCTTTAGACCACCTTCGTCATCTGTGGTCCTCAAGTGTTCCACACAGGTTCGTTCTCTCTCTCGAGAGAGAGAGCTTTTTTTCCGACGAGGCGCCCGCCGGCTCGAGCAAACCAGCCGCAAAGGTGAAACGCAACCGGCCTGCAGGTCAACTCCTATGTATACCCTTATGCATGTTTTTGTTGACGTGAGGGTTTATAGCGGCATATCACCCATATTTTATGTTTATTCGTATGAGTCTTTGATTTTCTTGTTCGCCCTCACTGAGCTGAGGAAAACGACAGTAAACATACAAAAAAGATCTTTTTGCGTAAAGAGAGAGTGCTTGGGTGGCAATGTCTCTTGAGCGCTTGCAGCTCTGAACGTGGCGCCGCCAGGGGATCCCAGGTGAAGCTGAGCCGATCTCGCTCTTCGAGTTTTGTAAACTAGCCATGCCAAGACTGAGCGATTCATTTCACATTTCTCGACCAAAAACATTCCATACGATGGAGCCCAACGCAAGATTCTAGAATTTGTTTCTTTTGTCTTGGCTTGACATCCCTTCTCTGCCGGCCCGAGGCGGAACGTGGGGGAGAGCGTTTCGTCAAGTGCCCCCGCGCCGGGGGTGTCTGGAACAATTCTTGAGAGGGGAGGCAATTCTCGAGTTTGTGAAGTGGTGCCAAACAATCAAGCGTTACAAGATTTCACGAAACCACCGCAGCCCGTTTTGCCGTTTTGACCTTTTTGGTTTTGCGCTCTCCCCCACTCGTGGACATGTCGTCCAAGCTGCAGCAGAAGTGGCGGTCAGTGAGTCTTCCGCTCAGATTTCCTCGGATGCGGGCAGGTTTGACATGCGCAAAACTAAAAGTCGTAAAGAGAGCAAGAGAAAGGGTCCTGAGTCCTAAGAATGTATCATCTTCTTTTGGAACCTGGGGAAAGTTGCCGATTGCTCCAAGGGCCTGGAAAGGTGTCCTGGACTGAAGAAGACGTAGCATCTTGGTACCAACAGTTTGTGTGGCAAAGGCATCCTGACTGTATCCAATTCCACAACCATGGAAAGGGTACCAACCCATCAAACTATATATAGCACATACAACTTTGCAATATATAGCTATTTAATACATACAAAACTATATGGCCATATATAACTATATAAAAGGTTTTCTGGTCAGTGCGATCGTTGCGAAATGGGTTGGTGTTAGGTTCTAGGAAACTTTCACCTTCAGGGATATTGATGAGAGCTCGTTTTCTCAAGATCAAAACAAAGAGTTTTCACAACGCGCGTCGGCTGAGGTATCTCTGGCGAAATCGATGAAAGAACATCTCCCATTGGGCCTCATTGCGATCTTCGAGGATCCTGATTTCAAGGGGTCCGCTTTGGTGGAGTTGAGTGACAGCCGTATGATTCGAACGCCCACCGCCAAAGAGATTAGTCGCAATTACCCGTGGCTACTGCCTGTTGTGAAGAAGTGGCCAAACAAGGCGCAGGTTTACGAAAAGGGATTGCGTTCCTAACCTTTACAATGATACCAATAATCAACACATGTGTTTTCTCATGACCTGTGTTTTTGATCGAGCCAAGCAGTGCAGGTCCCGTCTGCGTACTTTCTCACCGACGCATTCCTGATGCTCGATGGTTTTTTGGGCAAGAAAATGATTGTCCCAACTGAGACTGAGGGGAAAGTTACACTGGCAGGACAAGAGGGTGTCAAGCTCAAGAAACTTCTTGGAGCCCTTCGCAACTTGTGGAGATCCAACAAGACCAACGGGCAAGACGACAAGATCACCCACTTGAAATCTTTCCTCGAGGAGTCACCTTCGAAGAAGCCGGATGGGGAGGAGGAAACCTGCGGGGGCTTGGAGGTGGTTCCTGCTCGCAACGACCTTCGTCCTATTGATGGCAATGATCCAGTTTCAGATGCAGAAGAAGCAGCGTCGAGCTGCAAGGGTTCCCAGAGTGAGAGTGGTGATGAGGGCCCTTTGGTGCGTGTCGGTCGAAATGATGGAGGTGAGCCTTCTGGCAGTGAGTCCTCTGAGGCTGAGTCTGCCGTCTCAGAGTGTAACTCCCCTGATGGCAAGTCTGTTGCCTCTGTTGACTCATCCAGCTCATCGCATCGTGATTCGCAGGTGTCTTCAGGTTGGATGGGACGCGCCATCAACCACTACACCCGAGAGGAGAAGGAGGACCAGCTTGTTCAGCTTGTCAATGAGATCCACATCGACTTGGAATCCCAGGTGATGTCCAAGCTTGAAGGCAAAGAGTGGAACTCCTACAGTGACTATTGTTTGGAGACCCTTCGCCGCTTTGGCGAAAGCTGCTATCGCAAGTTGGCGGATTTAGACTTCTTCAAAACATGGTGTCGCAACAGGAAGGCGGAGGACCTGCAGCTCCAAAAGTTCCAGTAAGACCGTACAGTCTTTGAGGTTTTTAAGCACACATCCACGTTCTATAGTTGAGGTGCAAGTTCAACGATGCTAATTTTCCACTTGGATTGGCCTCCAAAAAAAGACCCCCACAAGTCCGGTTTTCCCCCTTCAAAACCTGCATTTCAAGCAGATAGAACCGGACTTGTGGGGGTCTTTTTTTTGGAGGCCAATCCAAGTGGAAAATTACAATTCAACGATTAGTTTTAAGAACCATCTGCACGGGCGCAGGACTTGTCCACTAGAAAGCCTACGCCCGAGCCTGAACAGGGAAAGGCCGGGTTACATAGTCGGGTCATGAGTTCATGGTTTCTTTTCTGAGCTGTAAACACTTCCTTGAGACTGGGATGTGTAGTTTGACAGTTTGTCATCAAGAAGTTGAGAACCACGAAGTCATACAGCTTTGGGAGTGTGGTGTCAGGCGCGCAAGAAAGCATTCAACAAGGCCCTGTCCATGATGAACCTGTCAGACTCCTATGACCCCGCCCTTGATGAGACGGAGTTGATCACGCCTGCAGCCAAGCGTCCAAGGACGGCGGACGTTGTGGCCAGGTCACTCGAGATCTCGCCACCTCCGATCGTTGGCCCACAGACCGTAGCTAGTTGCAACACAAGCTTTCTTTTGGTGTAGTAGCCAGCTCTCCAATCTTGTTTTGATTTAAATTCACGTAGCAAAGGTCTTAGGTTTAGAAAAAAGAATTGTCTCTCACTCTTTCATTGCGAACTTCGATGAGGTCAAGCAAATGGCGGCTGTCAAGGCAGAGGACAACGCAGCCGAACTTGGTGGGCAGAAGGGAGAACCCTTATCCGAGTTCCGTGGGTACAGCCTAAATGAACTTCCATTAGATGCAAGGCCTCGTGCGGGGGATCCCCACACGGGGAAGCACGGGTACACTCTTCGGTCCACAAGTGGTGCAGTGATCTGGATTGAATAAGAAGTTGTTTTACTTGATTGATTTTACAAGTTGGTTTTCTTTCAGGTGTGGACACTCGTTGGTACACGCCCGCCCACAGCAAAGGCCATCGAAATCCTCCTGAAGTGCAGAGCCTTCGTCGTGAAGAGGACCGGCGCAGGGTCAAATGGAAAGCCAGGCCAGCTGACCTGGAGCAAATACCCGAGCGTTGGTGAAGCTTGGGATGCAGCCAAAGCAAGAGCTGCTTTTTGAGAAAGGCGTACATGATGTTCCTCATGCATCATCAAAAGTTCCAAGTCGTACCTATATGGACATCTTCTTTGTTATGATTCAAAAAGCAAATCGCATTGGCTTCATTGAGGGACACAGATTGGGCTCAATGTAAATGACATTGAGGGCGAAGTATTGGGGTTACCCAAGTTAGCTGTCTTAGGATCTGTGATGGCTGACTTGAAGGGCTTTGTTCTCTGACGGCCTCCACTCGACAACTCCAAAGTGGAAGAAAACTAGACCGCGTTTGTTTGCTGTTTTTTTTGAGAGGTAACGAGCCCATCACGCATAAAGAACTTCCGACGCATGAGGTCTCATCAGGGGAGTCATTGCCAGTTCAAGGGTGCCTGCCAAATCCTCCAGGTACGAGCTGATTCCTTTGGCGGCCTTCCAGCCGAACCGAGAGGAGAATGCGGGAGTGGGAGTTGGCGTGACGTCTATATAGACCCAAGCATGGAAGTTGCAATCGCTCTCAAACCCGGACTCTTCATGAGGTATCCAACCATCCCTTCAAAACATGGCATGCGATCAAATCAACTAGATTTTGGCTCAATTTGAGCGGATTTCAGCTTTGCTAGCTTCCCGTGTGCTGTGGTGATGGTGAAAAAGGTTTCAACATCCCGCAGGGTGAGGAACATCTGCAAGGACATGCCCTTCCAGCAGGCCGACAACCCAGCGGAATCACAGCCTCTTCCAAGGGCGTGGAAGGCGAAACAGCGGTCATGGCTCCTGGCAGGGCTGCGACAGCTCAAGGCTCCCCTCGACCCTCGTTTGCATTTATCCATCGGCAGAGAGCCAAGTGTGGTGTTGAGGCGGCAGCAAAACCAAACGTCGTTTAAAACTTAATTCAATCAAACTCTGGAATTTGATGGGTTGATTGAACATTCTATTTTCTTTTTCTCAACCTCCTCAAGGAACGTCAATTTTATCCACGCTGTCAAGTTGAACTGGGTCTAATAGCCACCACCAAAAACGGGCCCAGAATGCTTACTGGTTCCTGACTTCGCTTCAGGTTTTTGCCACCTTGGTGAGCCTCATGTTTGCCGTTCCACAATTGGAGTTCGAGCCCCTGGATCACTTCGAAGCATTTGCCGGAGACTTTGAGGTGACAAAGGCTGAATGGGATGAGCCTTGTTCTGGATACAAGTGATCAAGGAGTTTAGTTTTGAAGAGTTAGATTGAACAAATTTCACGAACCATGAAGTGCACGAGGGAGAGGTTGAAAGGTTCTCCTCGGTTTATGCCAGCTATTATCAGGGGACTTGAGGGAGTCTTTCAGTTTCCTCAGGAAGGCCGCCGAGCGATTCCCTTCGATGTGCGGATTGACCCTCAATCCATGGACTTGCTCTCACCGCAGGGCTTTGCCAACGCACTCCATGCAGTGTGTTGCCTGAAGCCAGGGTCTGCCGCCCTGGCAGCCCCGGTTTGCAGCACATTTGTCTTCATGATACTTGCCCAAGGTTTACAGAAAGTATTTTTGTTGCGCATAAAGTATTTTTGTGGTTTTGCTCTAAAGCCGAATGCTTGGCCCAGTCAGTGCTTCAATTCACCGTCAACCACTCTCTTGCAGTGTTTGTCTCAGGTCAAGGGGATCGACCCATCGGAGCAAAACCAATCCTCTTGGTCGGAAGGATTCCAAGGCATGTGTGGATGGGAATATCTTAACGGCCCGCACTTTGATCCTGCTGACTTTGGCGGCAGCAAAATGTTGCTTCTGGGTCCTCGAGCAGCCTATGACATCGGTCATGGAGTACCACCCTTTGTTCCAGAAGGCTCTCCGAATGCTCAACATGAGGAGAATGTCGATTTCTATGTCACATTATGGTGCCCCCACACCAAAGCGCACAATCTTGTACTCAGGTGCGGTGGGAAAGATTCAAAACAAAACTTTCTATCGCAAGCGATCAAAAGGTTCAAGTTTCCTTTGTTTGGGGTGGTTAAAACATTGGTGAAACAATCATTGGTGTCAACTCCTGGAAAGCCATGTCCAGCAGAACTGTCCTCCGGCCAGGCCATGAATGCATCGATGATCTTCGGGATCATGAGGAAGAGCCCAACCTGGAACGCCGGCAGATGGTCGTGCACTACGTGAACTCACGGGGAGAGAAGCGAGTGCACGGTGGGACTGATCTCAAATCAAGTCAGTCTTACCCTCCTGGCTTTGGAAGGGCCCTAGCAAGAGTTAGGACAAAACACCTGAAGCGGAACTTCCGGAAAGCAATGATCTTTCTACGGGGGGCCAGGAAGACTGAAAACCAGTTGGACATCAGAGCTCGTATCAATCGAGCATGGATCGCTGGTGCAAACCTCCAGCCAGTCATCGACTATTTGTCAAATCGGTGACCATGCAAACCTTTCAGATTTGCTGCATTTATAGTGGCGGCTGTGTTCTATAGACACGGCTTCCGGCTTTGGAGCATGAATGGGGTCTGCTGCAAAACAAATGGGGTCGCCTTTCTGCGTCTAACCTCTCCTTGGGACCCCTTGGTGTTTTGAAGCCAGCCCAAGAGCATTTTCCAATCGCGTGCAAGTACACAACCGGAGGTCATTAGACATAGGGCTTTGCAAATAGTCAACAACCATAGGTGGAGGTCATCACACAATTAGGCATTGAAGAATAGAGCTTTGCAAATGGTCAACAACCATAGGTGGAGGTCATCCCACAATTAGGCATTGATCAATAGAGCCTTGCAAATGGTCAAGAACCATAGGTGGAGGTCATCCCACAGTTAGACATCACAGTTAGACATTACAACGAGATTTGCGATGATTGGTCATGAAACCAGAGGACACTTCCCCCAGCGGCCGCCCTTCGCTCCAGGAGCATGGGTCGCCTCTTCTTGAAGAGGTGCATCTACGATGGAGGCCTCCTGGAAATGCGTCGTGCCCTTTTTTCCCGTCGGAAATCATCAAAAATGGATCGTGTGAAATGCAGCGAGAATCGTGTGAATTGTAGCGAAATCATGCGCTTTGTAGAACTTGATAGAACCTGAATTGGTGACCAAAAAAACACCGCTTTTGGTAGACATGGAACATTGTCTCAAGTCCCTCTCAAATGAGCTCTTGCTTCGGTGATCTTTTAGTGGCTCACATCAGGTTTTGAAAGCATCCCGAAATCGTTGCCATGCCTACTAAGCATCCTAGCACACCACCTCGCACGCGGATGAGGGCAAAAACCGCTACAAGTGCATCCCGTGACAAAAGGCCATCGGCCTTGAGGAACAGCTCATCACAGAATTTGAAGGCTTTTCTCGATGACAAGAAAAGAAAGCGCGAAGCCAAGGCCTTTGAGGCGATGGCCAAAAGTGACAAGGAGGACAAAGACCAAAAGCAAACGGAGAACAAGCGCGAGAAGAAGGAATGCACAAAGAAGAACCAGAAAGATGAGAAGAAGGCAGAGAAGAGAGATGAGAAGAAGCCAGAGAAGATTGAGAAGTCTGAGAAGAGAGATGAGAAGAAGCCAGAGAGGATTGAGAAGCCCGAGAAGAAATCAGAGAAGAGTGCTGAGAAGAAGGCAGAGAAGAGTGAAGTGAAGAAGCCAGAGAAGGTTGATGGCAAGAGTGACGCAAAGAGTTCTGAGAAGAGAGATGAGAAGAAGGATAAGAAGGAGAAGAAGGCGTCAGAGAAGAAGGAGAAGAAGCGTGAGAAGAGCGAGAAGAAAGAGAAGGAGAAGGCGGAGAATAAGAAGAAAGATAAGAAGAAAAAGGATGAGAAGAAGCCAAACAAGGTTGAGAAGAAGGTGGAAGAGCAAGAGACAGAAGTGGAGAGTGATGTGGTGAGATCGAAGTCGAAGAAGATCAAGTATGTGCCATGCAAAAAACGCAAGATTGAGCACATCTTTGATTCACCAGGATCTGGGTCAGGCTTGTCTGCCAAGGAAAAGGCTGAGATGAGGCTCCAAGAGTTGCAAGACACTTTGGAGGCTTCAGATGAAGATGATTCTTCCAGCTCATGCCCTGCGACTGACTTGGAAGCCCAGCTTCTTCTTGAGAGCGAGGCTGATGAGACTGACAGCGAGGCCAGTTCCGATGTTGGATCTGGTGATGAATCTGATCATGGCCAGTCAGCTGAAAGTGAGGAAGAAGATGAAGGTGGAAGTAGTGACACTACAGCTGGCGACGACGACCAGGATGCAGATGATGATGATGAGGAGAGCTCAGAAGAGGGCGAAGCAGACCCAAAGGCAACAGGCAAGGAAGATGAGACAACAGGAGATGCAAAGGGTGAAGCGAGTGAGGAGCACGCCCTGGTGCCAGTGACGAACCAGACCAAGTGCACGACTCTGGCTCTGCGGAATAGCGTAACCCACAAACGGGAGTGGGATACGTTTTGTCGCCAAGCTCGCACAAAGATGCCTTTCAATCTCTCTGAGTACTTCACCACGGCAAAGAATGACCTGTTCAACATGTGGGTTGACGCTGGGTGCAATTGGAGCAAATGTGCCCTGGAGGTGGAGCGGCGACAGGCCGAGAAGAACATCTCAAAGCGGGCCTGGAAGGCTGTGCAGGGGAAAGAACTGAAGAAGCGGTATTCAGAAGAGAAGTGGACCAAGGTCAAGGATGCCCGCAAGTCCCAAGGCTTGTTTTACTGGGATGAAGATTTCCCAGAAGACGAGGAGGCCAGCTGTGTGCATGGGATGTGAAATGTTTTGATCTTCGATCGTTTCGAGAGTCTGATTTGGTGAGAGTCCACCAAACCTCAAACCCTATACTTCCTCCCAATGCCTTTCCTTCCATCTGGCATCCAACCCTATACTTCCCAATACCTTTTCCTTCCACCTGGCAGGAGGCTTGGTACTTTGTCAGAGAAGGCAACGAGTTTGTGAGAAAGGAAGAGACTTCTGAAGCCATGACCCTCAAAGGGAAAAGAGATGTGGATCCAGCTTTGAGGGAAGCCATCACGAGCAAGGAGGATGGCATCATGCCAGTGGGCGCCTTGCCAAAGATGGAGGGAATCAGCTCTCAAGGATCTAAATCATTGATGGAGGCAATGGCAAAGGTTGCACCTGCTCCAAAGCGGAAGCCCAAGGAACAGCAATCTGAGCCTGTGGAGCCTTTGACAACCGAAGGCAGAGCAAAAGCGCTCTTACAGGACATGTTGAAAGATGCGGCTGACGCCAGAACCCAAAGCATCAAGCTCTGTGACATGGAGTTTGCTGATGCGTTGAGTCAAGAGCTTCTTGAATACGCTGCGAAGGTGGAGGGGTACTACAAGAAGCTATCGCAGGCTGTCAACGAGAAGGACGAAGAGGTGTTGAAAGGCTTGCTGGACAGGATTTGTGGCATCATGACCGGCGGGGCCAAAGCGCAGGCGGGGGGCCTGGAAACAACACACCTACCTCCATCATACATGTATGAATGAAGCTTAACATATCATATAAAAACGCGCAAAGATTGTCGCACTTCTTCATTGCTTGATCTTCAAAATAGGTGAATCGCT
>CAXAMN010000525.1:163681-238852 GCA_963970005.1 Durusdinium trenchii | reverse complement strand
GTCGCACTTCTTCATTGCTTGATCTTCAAAATAGGTGAATCGCTTCCGTACAAGATTGTCGCACTTCTTCATTGCTTGATCTGCAAAATAGGTGAATCGCTTCCGTACTTGTTACCACTGTGCCAGGCTGCAGCGGCAGCATTCTTGAAGCCCGGAAAGCAAAAGAAACCAAAGAAGAACTCGGGTGGAAAGAAGGTCAAGACTAAAGCAAAGAAGTGAGCTATAGTTCTTCTGATCGTGAGAGGGTTGGGCTCTCATGTGTGGGGGGTTCCAAGTGGTGAACACTTGGCTCTTTTGAAACGTGGGCCCTTAATGCTTCATGCCCGGGTCCCCATAAGTGGACGCTCAGACTACGTACGCGAACGTGAAATCAAGTGCTTTGTGTTGATCAGCTGCAGGCAATTTAATCTGTCAGTGTATTTAGTTTCTCATGCACAACTGATGCCTTGTTCTTGTATCTTTATGTCTCAATGGTTCATCAAGCAATTGCCATTCACAATCAAACCTAAATCAATCCCTTTCCCTGGCTCAGCCCAACCGGGCCAGGCGAGCAGTCCTTCGTCCAGCAAACTGCAACCAGGACCAAGGGATACGAAGGGCGTGCCTCAGAGGTGTGTTCATGAGTCAAGAAACGAAGAAACATGTTTGTCGAAAGTGGGATCGGTGGCAGGAAACGCCAAAGATTGGAACATCTCAAAGAGTCCAAAACCGTGAACAAGTTCACAGAGATGATTGGAAGAGGTTTTGTAAGCATCCATGCAGCAGCTGAGATAGCTAGGAACGTTGCACCTTAGCCTCAAGTGATCTCAAATACTTTTGCAATTGCTTCTGTATGTTATGTCAGCTTTGGCTTATTTTGGCTTTATCTTTCACGTGACAGCTTCCCGGCAATCCTTCTCCAGCGGAGGTTGATGATTTTGGGATGCCGCACGAGGCTATCCAGGCCTTCGCGAGCCTGGGATGCAGCGGATCCCACCCGGCGAACGAAGAGAGAGATCTTCATCGCTGGATGAAAAATCTGTGGGGGCTTGAATTGGAGCCATACACTATCTATTGTGACCTGGAAGTTTCTTTGTCTGGATGAACAACCGTTATTCTTTTGAGATCTTTTGGGTGCTTCCAGTTTTTGGGCCTTGTTAGTGTCTTTTAGGTGGAACCCTGTAGCTGAGGTTCGAGGGCAGGGTGAGACTCATCGAACTGCAGTCCCTGTCCTGTTACCTCACGAAGTGTTGCACGCCCTCTCCAACGCAAGTTCTTTTGCTTTCGAATCGATCATGCTGGGAAACCTAAACGACAAAGCCCGTGTGGGCTTCTGGAAACACATTCGGACTTGCGAGCCGTGGAGAGACCACCCTTCGTTGCAACATGGCTCACCCTTGAGTCGATTGATCGGCTTCACCTATCATGGGGATGGGGCCCAATTTTACAGAGAGGATGAGTTCTTCGTTTGGAGCTTTGCAAGCGTATTTGGAGGGCAGGGTTCAATCAAAGATGTGCTTCTGTACAGGTTCCCATTGTGCATCATACCAGAGAGGTTTATGAAAAGCCACCATGTCCGCAACGCAGTTCACCGAACCATCGCAGAGCTCGCCTCATGGTCAACAGCAATCTCCAGTCGTGGAATCGGTCCTGCCAAGGGTTTCCACGATGAATGTCTTGACAAAACTCCCAGGGCTGAGTTGATTGGGAAGGAGTTGGCAAAGGGATGGAAGAGACTATTCTGGATTTGAAAGATTTCCTCTTTTTGGGCCACACCAACAATAGACTTAAGTTTTTCATATGACCACAAACATCGCCGTGACATCGCCTTCATTCGCTGAGGGGATGCTTCTTTGCATTCAAGGCCGACTTGAAGGCTCGGCACCAGATGCATTTCCTGGAGAGGTATTACCAGTGCAACCAGTGCCCTGTTCACTAAGAACAATTCTTTTGGCAAAGTTTGCTATTTGTCGGTAGTTCCACTTTCAGGGGAAAGGAAATTTGGGTAAACAGCCAGTGCTGCAAGGATGTGCGACCGTTGTTTGGCTTTACAGGGGGGACGTTGCTCCCCCAATTTGGACTACCGCAACATCACCGAGTCTTCAGTCTGGCAGCTCACTGGCGTCAGCCATAGGACATACATGAACATGGACCAGGACTCACTTTCCCCTTGGAAGGACATGCCGGGGTTTCATTTCCATACCATCAGCTATGACTGGATGCACAATTGCTACCTCGGAACAGGTAGAGATCTTTGTGCCAGTGCCATCAAGGTCTTGGTTGACTACTGTGGATTCGGTGGTGGCAATGATTCGGGGGGATGGACGCTGTTTATGCTGATGTTCACCAGCGAATGCGATCTGTTTGTGCCCAGCACAGGATCCCCGACCTAGCTAACAAACCTTTGAGATCTTAGGTGTGTGGTGTGTTTCGTATTTGACCTAGGTCACATGTTGATTGCATTTCCTTTCACTGCTCAAGGATTGCCATGCCTTCCAAACCACAGTTCACTGCAGCAAATCTTGGTGGCGAAGACGGGTACTTTGAGTTGGGGTCTCGTTTCAAAGCATCCCATGTGAAACTAATCATTTGGTGGCTGTCCAAAGAGTGCCAAGTAGTGGCCGACGCGAACCCATCGGATACTTGATTGCGACCAACTCAAGAGCTGTTCCTGTTTTTTGGTTTGAACTGTCCTGTATCTCTGTGACCCCTACCAGACTCCTTTGTGAACCGCCGCTCGGCGCCCAGGAACCCGTCCTGAATGTCCTTGCGGCATGTGTCTTTGGCCTCCAGAGATTCATCGAACTGATGGACCAGAGCGGTATAATCTTCACCGCTGAGGAAGCACGTGAGTCGAAGGCATGTTTAGATGCTCACCTAAAGTCATATTACTGGCTCGCTGCTCACTTTTATTCCAAAAGAGAACTACTTTTCAAGCTCCGGTGCAAAACGCACTATCACTTCCATATGGGGGAAGATATCGTGAGGACTCGGGTGAACCCATCAATTTTTCACAACTTTAGCGAGGAAAGCTTTTTGGGCAAGATCAAAAGTGTTGCAATCCGCTGCCACGGACGCAGCTGCACTCGAAGAGTGCTACAGCGATACTTGCTGTGTTTAGCTGTTTGCCTAAATGAGTTTGAAAAGACAGCAGCCCGGTGGGAATAGAAACTGTCCTCCTGAAAATTACATGACACCTTTTTTGCACAGTCACCTCAAACACAACTCTTGTTACAACTTTTGCTCAAGACTTAGATACATTCCCATCAGGTGTTTCGCGGGGTGTGGCCAAGCTAGCTGAAACTAGTCTTGCTGAACGTGCCGAATCGCCGGCGCAAAAAAGGTCAGATGGCCTCCATGGAGACATCCATACCGGCCCGGGCGGGCGGCCGATCTACTTCTAGGTTCTAGAGATCATTCTGGGAAGAAATGATGTTTAAAGAACAATGCTGTCACCAGCATTTATCATGACAAGTCGTGCGAGCAATCACAACTCAATGGGAAGTTTGTTTGTGCTGCTTCGGTGTTTGTAGTTTCTGTTGATGTTGTCTTCTACTAGTAGTAGTTAGTCGTTCAGTTCCTGTTGCTGCTGTCTTCTACTTAGTCTACTTGTAGTGTGAGGTTTGGGTCTGCAACCCTTCCCACGAGCCACGGCGGGAAACGCCTGTGAAACAAGAAACAAAGCGTGCAAAGAACCTCTCTTCGCAACCATGTCCCTGGGTCTTTGTAGTTTTTTCATTTTTCTTGTTCTGGAAGCAAAAAAAACTGTACTACAAACGGCGGTACACACGCGCAGGTCCCTCCTCCCCAAAAACTAGGAACGATATACGTATATATATATATATAAATCGTGAGGTTTCATGTTGGGCCATGGGTTGAGACTGTGTTTGCTCGACCTGACTTTGGCAGCTGCTCTATAGTAGCCTTTTCTCCTTTGCGCACATGTGGTGTGATCCCTTACACCGTGATGGTTTGCACCGTGGTCGTTTGCAACGTGTTCGTTTGCACCGTGGTCCTTTGCACCGTGATCGTTTGCGCCGTGGTCCTTGGACGCACCGTGGTCCATGCAACCGTGATCGTTTGCACCGTGGTCCTTTGCAACGTGGCCATTTGCGCCGTTGTCGTTTTCTATTTATCTGCTCAATTTCTTCTTGCAAAGGTCCTCTACGCTTCCTTTGCCGCGTCGGGCATCTCAAAAAATGTAACAGACTTTAACCGCCCATGACCGATCATCATGAAAGGATCACTTGATAAACGTTGACTCTCGGATGCAAACGACAACGTTTGACTCCAATAGTGTCGTTTGTGGATGATAGTGTCCTTTGTGCAACGTTGGATTGTCTATATAGCCCAGGTCAACCTCGTTGCGGACGAATGATGTCGCTTTCATCGGAGTTCTTCCTCAGCTGATACGTCACCCCGGCAACTTGGCATGAGTCCTGCCTCATCTCCAATGGAATTGCAGTGAGAATCGGTTCTTTGAACAAGATCTCTTCATCAGGGTCATCATCTGGCTGATCAACGTTCTGGAAGCCCTGTCTGACTGCCAACTGAATGTGACCCTTGATGACCTCACCCGGTCATCGACGTAGCCCTCATCGTCGAGCGGATCATTGGAGACCACGAGCTCGCCTTCTTCCCTAAGTGGAGCCGGTTCCACCTCGTTGTCGCCCTCTTTGGGAATGGGGGTAGTGTTCGAGACGAACTCCATTCCGGGAGCGGTGATCGGATCTTGACTGTTCTCATCTCGGCCTTCCGTCCCCGGAGGCGAATCAGCATTTGGTGCGAACGTGTCATCGATCTCAATGACCTCTGGCTCATCCACACTCTCCATATATAGGCTGATCGTCTGCGGACGGAGTTGGCACATCTGGCAAGTCCTGAACGCCAGCAAAAGATCCCGGGCCAGCGGTCCCCCGCGGCATATTGTAGAGCCTTTGGTTGAATGGCAGCAGCTTTGCGGCATCAATCTCTTCCTGCGTGGCCACAATCGGATCGCCCACGGCGTCCATGTGTGCGATCTCATCGGGGTCGGTGACAGTGACCTTCCAGCCATTGCCGTCAATGGCCGTCTGGCGCTTAGCTCCGGGGAACTCACCATCGCGCAAGTCGCCAAGGAGAAGGTAGCCCTCGTCGATGCGCTTCTTCCACGCGTGGTCCAGCATCATCTGCCTGCGAGTCTTCTCGCCGCGTGGCTTTGCGAACAAGTTCGCATCCTTTCGAAGCACGTCGACACCAGAGAGGATCCAATAGAAGTACGCAAAGAGGGCAACATTTGCGTAGTAGTTCACGAACAGGGATCGGTTCTCTTCCGAGTTCAAGCAATGAAAGTTATCGTAGCGAGAACATGATCGCACCAGGGTCGTGCCTGTGACTGTAGCGATCCCAAGTTCGGTGAACACCTCAGCAGTTTGACATATAATTTGCCTTGCATATTCTTCCGGGAGCGCATCGCAGAAACACACCACCATGTCAGCAACGTCCTTGCGCTGCCGGAGATCGGCAAGTCGCCTCATCTGTTGGGCGTGCTTTTGAGCAAGTTCCGCTTGCCACTCATAGGCCGCATGTTGCTTGGCCGGGTTTCTATGCAGCACGTTGGCGTCAACCCATGGGTTGCCAACGAAGCCGTGGTTGCCGTAGACGTCGTTACCCGCATAGGAAACGACAATCACTGCTCGGGCAACACCTCCCGGCGCGCGACGCCGCCCATTGTCTAGGCACTGCTCGATCCCATCAATGATGTTTTCGAGGCTTTTTCCTCAGCGAAGAGTGTATTGGACGCTGCCAGCTCGGTCCGTCAAGATGGACGTACCCGCCTTGTCGAGGTACTCGCCGACGTTCCGCTTCACCCGTTTGGTTGTCCCGTCGGCGTACGTGCCTTCGTCAACGAATGCCATTGAAGAATCGCAGGCAAAGATAAAGTCGACCACGGGTCCCCTGCATGGGCATGGAAGCTGGGTCGATGCGGCCGAGTGATTTTGCGCTGGCATCAAAAGGATCAGCGCCACAGGCGGCGTCCAAATGCGCACGGCCATCACGCAAAGATTCCACAAGATGGGCGAGTACTGCAGTCCTCTTGAGGAGGTCCTTCCAGTTGCCATCGTTGGATGCCTCGGTTGGCTGGGAAGCAGGATTGATATACATTCCTGGGTGGTTCATGAAGAAGTCCACAGCATCGGTCTCGCAGCCGAAGATGGAAGTCATGGCAACGTATATGACAATGAGAAAGGAAGGCGCAAAAGAATGTGGCAGTCCGTCCCGAATACGAGCTTGAGTCAGTTGGATATAGCAACGCCGAAGGCTCCGTGAATCACGTCTGTCATCTGGAAAGTATAAGTTTCCGTACGTTTCAATGACTCACCACGACCCTCAGCGTGCTCATGACTCTCATCACACTGCAAATGTGCAAAGGACTTGACTAGTGGCTCTAAATTAGTTCGTATCTTCACAGGCTTCTTAATCGGAGTATCACGGACATCAACGACACCAATCATGCATCCATCAAATGTGACCTGCGTGGTCCATGGAGTGACGCTGACAGAACGACAAAACGTACTCTAACTTCCAGTACACACAATTCTTTGGCCATTCAATGGCAACGAACGGATTTGCTGAGCGAAGGGAATTTACAAGATCAACCAAGGCGTTCCATACTTTCCTGAACTCGCGTTGGCGCTCTTCCACTTTGATCGCTGCGGATGGTGTCGTTTTGTTCACGTGGATCCATGGAGTGCGACCGGTACAAGGCAAACTAGCCCACACGAGTAGCCTCCTTCCTTTCGGAAGCTCGCGAAGACAGGACAAAACTTGTCTGACGATACGTTTTTGCACGTTTCCGGATTCAAGACATCGTCATCCTTTGTTACACGAATCACCTTGCAATGTAAGGCAGCCTTACGGTTAACATCACCGAGTTTGGATTCCGGACTACAACAACCCTCAAGCAAGACTCTATCATGAGCTCCAGGCGTCGCCACGGCCACGGTTCCCCCGGGTGGGGTGCATCAGGCTTGGTCTGACCTGCAGAGTGTTTTGGAGCGCTGTGCAACCCCAACAGCTTGAGTAGCTGGTTCCATATCTCAGCGCTGGTGAACAGTTTGGTGAAAATGTCTGTGGCTTGAAGTGGAGACGGGACATACACTAGTGTAAAATGTTTCGAATTCCGCTGGAACTGCTCTGCCAACCATGCAAGGTTAAGCCTTTGGGTCACGTCGGCATGTCTGAAGGCTGGTGACCTACCCGATTCAAGGATTCTTATCGTGGCCTGATTGTCCTCCAGAAAACCCATTTCGAAAGCTCCCTTACCAATAAGGTATATGTCCATGGAACCTTCTCAACCTTGCCAACATAGCATGAGTCAGTGAGCGCATTCCTAATTTCACGGGACTCAACACCATAATCCACTTCACTGGGTCCAGGCATACGAAATATGGTCATCCCCTTTTTGAGTACCCGCTGGACCAATCCCAGCTCACGTCGGCATCAATAGCGCCATCCTTATATTGGGCAACGGTGATGCTTTGAGCAGAACTTGTGATCGACAGGACAGTCTCTGGGGTCAAAAAGTGAATGTTTGGGTTCAACATGGCGTCGAATGACCTGGAAAAGTCTGTTTTGGTGTTCTTCTGGGCACATCTCCCCACAGCCAAGCTCTTTTCTTTGGCGTTCGTGACTCCCCCCGCCTGCCGGATGACTTGCCAAAGGCAGGAGGAAGGAAGTCCAACCGTAGGAATCGCCAGATTAGCGGAGATCACTTCCGCCTCTGTTGAGCTCATTGCTGTGGCCGTCTCCTTCTTAGAGAAGGCAGTGAGGGGAAAGTGGGTATTGGGGCCTACCATGGCCAGGATGCACCCTGAAGTTGAACGACTGTCGCGCTCGCCAGCGTGGTCGCTGTCGGCGAACAGCCACAACTTACAATTCTTGGGCTAATCACCGATGAACCCTGATTGAACGATATCGATCGTTGAGTGAATGTAACACATCAATCTATGCAGAGCGATGTCACATTCCTTGGACCCGACTTGCAAGACCCTGGGTTGCGCGAAGGAGGTCGAAACGTGCCACGCGGGCAGCGAACAGGACCTTCATCAACACTCGGCCCGCAGTGGCCTGGAGTTCCCCCCGGCGTTCAGTTTCACCGCCCATCGGTCTTGCGATCTTATCGTCATGAAATGGGGCGCTGACCTTTTTATACACTACGGGTTTGTCAACAAGGCTTTCGTACTTTGAGGCACTGACGAAGAAAACCTCTCATGTCATACACTACCCTGGTGACTTTCTTGGTCACGCAGCCCTGATTCTCTTCTAGCTGATCAAGAAAGGTAAAACCCTGTGCTCTGGCGGCCTTCTTGGCTTGACTCTTATCCCTAGTCTTCTTAACTGCTGCGACCGCTAGCTTGGGATCAGAGACACTCTTGTCGATGAAGTAGGTTTCCACCAGAAAGGTAACCCCTGTTGTCGGTCCACTTTCACATCATGCCATACATGCGAGGTGCCCCCCGATCAGTGGCAACGGATCCCTCCATGCATGGAACGTACTCAGTGTATCGCACGTCAGCGGGCTCAAAGCCCAATGGGTTCGCAGGCCTGAGTTCGAACCGCTTCCTTGGCTGGACGTGATGATGAATGAACGTGCCATGCTCGGGATAATGTGTCCAGTTGTCCTGTGTTAAGACGAGCGGAGGCCGCCGGTGTACTTGCAGGATCCCGGATCCAGTGATCGAAAACGTGAGCAAAGGGGCGAACATCGACGGGAAGGTCTTTGGTAACAACGTGGTCACAGCCTAAATACCGACCTACCTCTTCAGGGGTGTCCATGTCGATATGCTTTCCGATCAGTTCCCAACCCTTCTCATGATTCTCCTGTGGGCCGGCTAGCTTAAAGTCATCAACGTACACTGCAAGCAGCAAACGCAACTCACTGTGCCAGAAGATCGAGGGCCAGCATTCCTCACAGCGCCGCTCCCAAAAACCCCCCGAGTCCGGGCGTTCGTAAAAAGCGAGTACAAGAGGGATGACAGGATCGGTGTATCGGCCACGCCAATGCTTGGGCCATCGGTTCTTGGGAATCTGAATCCATGCGCGCAGGAGATTTTCGCCCCGCATGATTTCATCGTGGTTGCCATTGGATACTCAGGAAATGAGATCCCTCTAGGACACGCAAGATTGCTTCATGAGCTAGAAATGCATGCCGGGTCAGTGACCGGACCTGCTTTTTGCATATCGACTCAGCCACCGCAACAAGATGAAAACAGCATTTTTCGCCTCAGATTCCATTCATGACTGACCATTTAGGGCTTACGTGCAATGATGAACAAGTCCGAAAGAGCTTTGAAGAGTGGAGCCAAGCCAAAACAATGGACCATGTACTCTCTTCAGACATGGGTTCGTGGTTGAAAGATTTGCTTCGTGATTTGACAGTGACAGATTTGCTGTCGACTGCATTTCCCGCTTTCGTGCAAGAAGAACGCGTGGAGCACCTTCCAACCATGGATGTTGTGGAAGGAGAGCAAGATGTATAGGAACTATCAACCCTGTTCCTGAGCTGATCGAGGAGGAGACCTTGTTGGATGAAGTTGACATCCCAGGACTACCTCTTGAGGAGTCTGAGAGGCGTCGTCAGTGGCGCAAACTTCCTCAGAGAGTCCGCATTGGTGTGAGACGTTTGCACCATCAGTTTGGTCATGTCCCTCGACTGCATCGCTGCCAAACGTGTGAAGACACAAGCCAGAAACAGCCAACACGCAAGACTCAGTTGCCATGGGATTGTAGGTTCAATCACACCCTGACCATTGATTTGTTCGAAGTGATTGACATCGATGGCACCAAGTTCCAAGTTTTGAACATGGTTTGTGTTGGAACCACCTTTCAGCTGGCGCATGTCGTGAGGCAAGGTCCAGGTCAATGTTCGTCAAGTACGTGCCTGAAAGCTTTGCAAGATAGATGGTTTTCGTGGGCTGGACACCCTGTACAGATCATTTGTGATCGAGGGTTACGCAATCGAGGAGTTTTGCAAGTACATGAATGAGCACAACATTCCTGTTTTTCACACCCCGCTGGAACACCTGAAGGGATCGGTCGTGTAGACAGGCACGGAGGATTGCTCAAAGGTATGCATCGCAAGATTTGCCGTGAAATCCGGTTGTTTGGGCGTAGGCTTGCTTGCCGTCACCCTGTGTTATTTTGTGCCCTGGCGCAGAACCGTAGCAATCAAGGGCTTTTCCGGCCTCCATGCTGGCGGGAGCAGAGCCGAGCTCGGACAACAAAGCAACCATGTCAGACTCATCCTTGACCTTGTTGCCTCGAAACACGGTTCTTCCCTTGTGTTTGCGAAGCGGGTCATTCTTGAAAAGTTCACTACCCTTTTCGACGCACAACTCAAACACACTTCCAACATGCACCATTCCTGGCATCATCAGAGACTTTCTCCCACTCCTCCACTTGGTCATACAACCAAGCTGGCTTGGACTCGAGTTTCACCCACTCAACATCCCAAGAACGCTGAGCATCAGGGGTGGCTCGAATCTCCTTCTAGCCGACAGGCCGCGTCACAAGGGCAGAGACCATAATTCAAGATTTAAATCCCTTTTCTCTATGATGCTGTTTTGGCTCCGGCTGGATTGGCATCAACGGCACACCTTCCCAGGCGGCGTCCATTTTCGGTTCAGCGGGGATATCACCACTCTTAAAGTGGCGTTCCACTTCAATTTCCGCTACAGCTGCCTTGCGCTTGTCTTTCTCTGCCATAAGTTTCCTCCGAGCCTCTTCAAGCTCATACTTCTCAATGGCCTTCTTTCTCTCGGCTTTAGAAGCAGCTTTCCACAAGAAAGGAGGGATGTCTGGTGGTTTGCATGAACCCTTGTATTTCCTTGCCTTGAAACCTCCGGCATCATAGAATGATGGGTCAGTCTTGGGGATCAATGTCTTTTCACCTGAAACGGGATCTAAGACCTCAACCATTTCGACCTCATCACCCCCCGGTTCAACGGCAAGGTCTCCCGACCCGCGAGCAACATCCGGCGCTTCATCAACGAGCGCTTCTGGAAGTTGGGGTGGTTCATCTGGTTCATTTTCACGTTCAATGGCATGATCCATGACATCCTGATCAACAAGCTCATCTACACTGGCAGCCCTAACATCATCAATCGAAGGTGGATTGCTTGATATTGTGATCTACGGGTACAACCCTTCACGAATCATGTTGCATCTACCTTTACAGGGAAAATGCAATCCAATGTCGGGCACGGCGATTTGATGAACCCTCAATGGCTGAATTTCCGCCACGAAGTCCGACACCATGACGTCCTTCAGCGGGAGTACCAAGAACTCCTTCCTCCACACGAAGTTGCATTGAATGGCATACCCCAAAAAGATTCCAGGGTTAGAAGTCGGTTCAAACCTGACAGAGGACTTGACCTTGCTCTTTGGACCGATCCAATAATCAACCCTCAACCCAAAAGGAACTAATGGGCCTTTGAATTTCTCACTGAACCACTGCGACCAAGGCGAACTACCCTCCCGGGTGTCGACGATATTGTTAGCCATGCGTGCGTGTCTAGCAGCATGCGCCCAATATTGGCGGTGGAGGCCTGCTTGTTCTAGGTTTACTCGAGTACCATCGATGACTGGTCTGATAGACCTCGCAGCTACTGCATTGGTCTTAGAGACGTACGCGCTCTGCGGTGGCGATGAACTCCGGTGAGTTGTCAGAGTAAAAGACTCCTATCTCATCGGTGGACTTGACAAAAAATTTGAGCGCGGCAATGCGCTCACGAGTCGAACGTCGTGCGGCGGGGTAGACATATCTGAAGTCAGTTGCACGATCTTTTACTACCAAAGCCACTCGCGCTCCGTCAATGTCCATCTCTTCATCGTCCCGAAGAAACAGATGGTCGGCAGTTAGGTGTTGTCCAAAACTGTCTGCCTCGACCTGTGTGGTATGGGTCAGCAAACGTTGTATTGATTGAGTCTCTTCCTTCAAACCAATCGTTCCCCTATCACGTTTTGGGTCCAATGGTTTCTCAACCAATCGATCATCCGACGGTTCCGGTTCCACCGGATCCTCACCAATCGGATTGTCATCGTCGTCCTCGACCTCAACAGCCTCTTCAGCCGGAGTCGCGGGAAATGGATCATCCCATAAGGCTGACCTATGGCGGACATTGCAACACCAGTTGACGACGGCAAATATGGAACATAATCATCGACCTCAAGTTTCACCTTTGTATCATCAGGTTTCTTGAAGTAGGGCCTACGGAAAGCGGGCCAGTGGAAGCTCCATCCGGCATCAATACAGCGTTGACTGACCGACACGACGGCTGGGCTGTCATCGAGAACATAAGGCTTAATCTCCGTGCCCAAAATGCCAACATTGACTTTGCCTGATCGGTAAGAAGACTCACTGGATTCGAAGATTGGGAAACCTCGTCCAAATGAAGCATGTGCCTAGATACAAGATCATGTGCACTCCCTGTGTCAGCGATCCACGCAATCTCAGTAGCAGGGACCGAAGTTGATGCTCTCACCTTATAACACTTCACACAACCAATATCGGAGTTGCAAAGGTACGAACACTCCCTAGGCAACGCATTGAGCTCATTCCTGACGGCATTCGGCAGGTCTGAGACTGCCAGAGTGGCATCTTCAGTAGCGACACAAATGGCTTCAACATACTCAGGATGATCAGGTGTAAAACGTCTCCTCTTCTTCTTTGGACGTGATTGGACTGCCTTCCAACTGGACGAAGACTCAAACACACGAGGACAATCGCCAAAACGGATTTGCTGTTTTACAAAACTGTCAATGTTTTCTGTATTGTCAAAATCGGTGCACATAGTCTGTGATGAGGAGAGGACCGGCGTGGCCACGCTTCCCAGCGGGCGAGTGATGGGGGCGGAGGGTCCTTGCGAGACCACTGCGGCCATGACCATCGCACGCAGGAGGCAAACAGCTGCCGGCGCAGTCGAAGAAGAGGACTTTCCACCTTACTTCCGCTGGCTTTCAGAACCAGTGGAAGCATCGGAGCCTGATGATCCACGAGAGCTGCTTCTCTTGCGTGGCTTCTCCTTCTTCTTCTTCTTCTTTTTCTTGTCCTCCTTCTTTGCAGGGACGGTTTTCTCTGGGCGCTGGAAAGCGCAATCTTTGCCACGATGGCAGCGCCCTGCCTTCCAGAACTTACACGTCTCTTTCCGAGAGCCAGGGCTAAGTGATCTGGACTGTGAGCGACTGCGCTCCTTGCCCTTTCCTCTCCCTTTACTCTTGTCGCGGCCTTTCTCGTGCTTGTATGGACATGTTGCGCCGCGTTTGCATTTTCCGGTCTTCTGGAAGTCAAAACAGGCTCCTTTCTTATCTTCCGGAGCGGGCACTGCAGTGCCCTTGGCCCCAAGCGAACGCTTCGCGGCGTCACGCATCTTCTCGAGCCTTTTGCGCTCAAAATAGGCCCTTGAAGCCGTGATCAGGAACTCATATGATCTTTCCTTGGAACCTTCCGCTGCTCTATACTTGATTCATCAGACCCATCGTCATCATCTGATGAGCCGGACGGCGAGGGAGAAGGAGAACGTTTCTTCTTCCTCTCCTTGGAACTCCCCTTTCTTGCGGCCCTTGTCATTCTTCTTCTCCTTTCGCTTTTCCTTCTTGTCCTTCTTGGACTTGCGATGATCTGGACCATCTTCTTCATCAGCATCGGAGGGATGAGGCTCTCCTCCGCCAGGATTCGCGGACTTGTCAACTTGGGTACGGAGACCCGCAAGAGACATAGCTGGGGAAGCAGGAGGCCCAAGCGGCTACAATGGCGTTGCAGGCACTCGGTTCCCCGAGGCGTTGTCAAACCTATCTCTCAACTCCTTGATGATGCGGCTCTGTTCAGCGAGCTCAGACCGGAGGGCATCCTCTCTTTGCCTAGCAAGGGCTCTTTCTTGTTCTGCAATCAAGTGTCTCTCAAGACCCATTCGATCGAGATAAGCCCTTTGGTCTTGCAATTGTTGGGTTTGATGGGCTTGGTTCATGTCATTCATTCGTTGCATGGTGAGTGCTTCCTGTTGCTCCCTGGACTCCTCAACGAAAGCTCTCGCCTCATCGGCTACGACATCCCGAAACTGCCTAGCTTCTTCAACAAACTGTTGACCCTGTTCTGCCATTAAGGCCTGATGCCTTAGTTCAGCCATCTCCGCCACCTGAGCTGATCGGTACTGATTCACAAAGACCGCCTGTTGATGGATCTGTCTTGCATCAACATGTTGCATATTCAGCGTCGGCGACGGTTCGATGCCGATCGGAGACGGACCAGTCACTGTAGGCAACAGGTTCCCCTGTGCGATGGATGATGGAGGCACTGGAGGCCTACGCAAATCCAATGGCACAATTGGGAGATCCTCAGCTGGTGAGCTAGACATTGCAGGAGACGTCGGAACATAACCTGAACGAGAGCGATCATCACGGGAACGGTTCTCACCATCAGCCATGGTCACTAGGCAGTGCACTACCTACGGTGGGGAGGACTAGGCTAGTAGCAAGCACGTACCGCACTTATGGCGATACGGCTGATAACCTGTAGTTACAGGCGAACGACCGACAAAGTCCAACTAGTCACACCTGTTTTCCTTGAGCCAAACGTAAGGTGAAGTAAGGATCAGTTATGGTACACTAGCGTGAAGCAACATCTCTGCCATCAGTCTCTGTGGTCAATGCTGCGTTGTGTCTGCGTGTGTGCATCGTGGTCAGTGATATGTGAGGGGAGGAGAAAAATGAAACCTTTACAAGGGCATCCCTATTAGTAGCAAGAAGCTACTAGTAACAAGGGCATCGCTATTAGTAACATGGGCTCCAGGTTGGTCGTGCCGAGCCATAGGCAATCAGCGCTAGAGGGTTCCCCACCTACACGATCGCTACACCTCGTGGGACCACATCCACCAGATCTCGAAGGCCCTTGGATTTGAGGCAGGCACGAAGGTTGGACTATGGCGCAAGGGTCACCTACTTCGGGTGGCCAGATGGATGGCCAGGAGATTGCCCTGAGGATGATTCAGGTTGCTGAAGCGGCTTCGGTGGCAGCTCAAAGTGCGGCAGAGGCTCTTGGCCGCAGGTCTGAGGGGGACAAGAACTGGTTCAGGGTTCTTCCAAAACCAGCCAACTTCGATGCCAAGAAGAGGGCAATGGAGGGACTTCAGCTGGAGCGTCGAGCAGTACCTCTCCTCGATGGATGGCGCCTTTGCGGAAGACATCAAAGAGCTGCGGAAGAGGCATGATACGGTTGTTCACCCTAGCATCCAAACTGACCAGGAGCGCCAGAGAAGCACCTTCCTGTACTCGTTGCTGGCTTCGTTGGTTCGACAACGTCCACTTGCCCTAGTTCGACAGGTGAAAGAATCGAATGGCATGGAGGCCTATCGAATGCTCATCAAAAGCCTTGAACCTGCTTCGAAAAAACCGGTCGTTAGGTCTATTGACCATGATTTTAGAGTGGAAGCCTTTTGACATGAAGAAGGGGAGCATCCTGCCAGCTTCTTCGGCTGGAAGAGGCCTACACGGAATACGAGAAAACAGGGGCCAAGCTCGAAGACACCATCAAGTTTGCCGTCCTCATGAAGTGTGTCAGTGGCCAGCTCAAGACATGGCTGCAGCTCAACGTTGCGGAAAGCCAGGACTATGGGCAGCTCAGAGAAGCAGTTATCCAGTATGATACGGCCACGTTGAGGTGGAGCAGCACTATGATGCTGGGTGGAGAAGGAGCAGATGGCCCTGCACCCATGGAGATCGACCGCATCAAGGGCAAAGGTGATGGAAAGAGCAAAGGAAAGGGCAAAGACAATGAACGCAAGGGCAAAGGCAAAGGAGATCAAACCAAGGGTGGAAAAGGAAAAGGCAAGACCTATGGCAAGGGTTACGATGGTGGTGGCAAGTCTCAGTCCAAAGGTGGCAAAGGTGACCAGCAGAAAGGGAAAGGCAAGTTTGAACAGCCGGTGAAGACATGCTTCACTTGTGGCAAAGCAGGTCACTTGGCTAGAGGTTGCTGGCGAGTTCGACAGGTAAGCGATGAGAGTGGACAGAGCAAAGTCAATGCAGAGACAGCAACTCAAGCCTCCACAGGTACGACAAGCCAAGCTACCACCTGGAAGTCAGGAGCAAGGCGAGCGAGTTCGAGATGGCTGAAGATGACGAGCCCGTGAACATCATCATTGACTCGGGTGCAGATGCTACTATTCTGCCCAGTGGCTACCTTGGAGTGGGAGTTGAGGCTGATGAGGACGAGCCCACGCTTCAGGATGCACAAGGACCTTCGTAGTCACCAAAGGCTACCGACATGTCTGTTTCCATTTCGAGGACGAGAATGGCAAGCACATCCAGATCTATGACAAAGCGCACTTTTCAGATGGCATCTCACAGCCAGTTCTCTCCTTTGTCAAGCTGCTCGAAGGAGGATGGAGCATTGATGGAGGTCACTGCGCAATGACCTATGGAGTCGAGGGAAGCAGGTTGAGAATTTCCTTGAAGTTGCAGAACAAGAGCCTGACAGCAGAAGGCTACGTGAGGGCGATTGCATGTGGACCTCATGTGGTGAGGATGTTGGAGGCCAAGTTGAATGACGATATGGAGCAAAAGGTGAGACAGCAGGTTGGCTGGAAGCAGATGGACAACCGCTGGATTGGAGTGCATGTGAGCAAGAAGATGCAGAACCCCCAGTATGTTGGTGGCATCCCTGGGGACGTTGATTGGTTGAGAACGACGTTGGCAAGAGTTGATGGGAAGTGGCAGTTGCTTGAGATGTGTGAATCTCTCCATGGTCTGCAAGATCAGGAGGAGCCTCTCGAGAACGCTGCTGAGAACACCCTGATCTTGACCATCCTGACGAAGGAGGCCATGGCAACTGAGGACATGGGCTTCGAGGTGGATTCGGAGTTGGGGGCATCACTTGAGACTGAGGGAGTGCCCAGGAGGGAACATGAGCTTCCCATGGCAGAACCACTTCCATTGGGAGGTGGGCCAGAAGTTGATGAGCCTGGCCCAAGAGTTGAGGAAGTCATCCAAGAGGGAAGGCTTGAACTTGGAGCAGGACTACCAGATCACATCGTAGTGAATGAGGTGGAGCTGACCGCGGTGAGCAGACTTCGAGAACTGAGAGCTGCTTGTCGCTTCTTTGGAGTAAGCCAGTCTGGAAGTCGCTTGAAGTGCTATCAACGATTGGTGAGCTACTTGAAGGAGCGTGAGATAAAGGCGGCAGCAGAAGCAGTGGCAGCAGCTGAGATGCAGGTGGCACAACGTCCAAGGATGCAGCCTTTGATTCCGGTGCCATCTCAAGAAGTCCAAGACCTACATGCATTGTCCCATGTTCCTTACCAACCATGGTGTGAGGCATGCTTGAAGCATCGTGGGAGGCCAGACCGTCACATGAGGACTGGTGCATCGAGGATTGGAGGTGTGCCAGTAATCTCCCTGGACTTTGCCTACACGAAAGCTGGAGAAGTCGAAAGAGAGCCACAACGTGTTGACCGGGGGCAAGAAGCGGATGAGGACATGGTGGTAGACCTCTATGAAGCTGAGCAAGAGGGAGGCCATGAAGCAGTGAGGATCAGAGAAGTGAAGTCCACAGTTTGGCTTGTGATGACATGCAGCCAGACAGGAACACTCGGAGCAGTCCCTCTACAATCCAAAGGTCAACTCAATCTGATGGCCAGAGAGGTGATGACCTTTGTGCAGAACCTTGGACACGTTGAAATTGGACTGTATGGGGATAATGAGCCAACAATCCGTTCTTTGCTGAGGATCATTCTCAACAGTCGCCATGCGATGGGGTTGAGGACCAGGTTGTACACCACAAAGGTCAGAGACTCAGCAGGGAACAGCCTAGCCGAATCAGGGGTCTGGCATGCACTCTGATGGAGCAGGTGAAGAGCCAGACGGGGCTTCCCTACAATACAAACCATGCTTTGTGGAGTTGGGCCGCTCGACACGCTTGCTGGTTGCTCAACAGGTACTCATCCACGGCAAGGCCTACGATGGTTTGCTGGTGCCCTTTGCATGCCCTGTCTATGCCTTCGTTCGACCTCAGTCTGGAAAGGGTAACCCGAGGTGGAGGATGAGCCTGTTCCTTGGGAAGACAGAAGGTCAAGACTCGTGGATAGTTGGAGATGGGTCGCAGGTGATGTTGACTCGCTCGGTGAGGAGAGTGGCAAGGACATGAAAGAGCTTCCTTGCCTACTACCAGAACTTCACCACGGCATCCTTTGAGTACCAGGTCAACTTTGGAGGAAGGATTGTCCCAAGCAAGAGAGCGGCGAGCGCTGTCCCACTTCAGATGACCAAGGCATTATTTAAGGAGGAGGTCTTCTTCCGCTACAGGGACACTGAGGCAGAGGAGGTTGAGCGCTACGCCCTTTCTAAGGAAGGCCAAGAAGAGAGTCGCAATGAGATTGAGGAGGTGACCCAAGAGCGCCGAGCTGCAGGAGAGACTTTGAATGCACTTGAAGGTGAGCCAGCCCCACAACAAGAGGTGCCAAGTGGAGGATTGCAGACACCCCCAGTTCCTGCAGAGCATACTGGGGCAAGGGGGCTCAGGAGGAGAGATGGACATTCCCATGGTGATCCATCCTTTGCCATGGGATGATGAGGAGCCGCCTCCTGAAGGGAAGAGCGAGGAAGCTACCGCCGCCTGAGGGTGCAGTCAAGGCAGAGCCTGAGGCAAAACGTGCAAGACATGGAGAAGCCGCAACGGGTTCATCAAGTTCAACAACCCATCAGCTCAACGTGGAGAGACGAGTTGAGAAGGTTTGCATCGAGGAGGAAGTCATGTACCATCTGGGCGAGGTGGTGGATGTTGAGACCCTGGCAATTGAGGATGGAGAAGATGAGGTGGAAGATCTTCTGCCAGGGGCAATCCCAGAAGAACTGTGGAGTGATGAGCCGTTGTTCAGGACACCACCAGAACCGCTTCCAGACTTAGACATGTTGGCAAACAAGGTGGAGGAGCAGAGACTCATGAGGATGGGCGTGCTGGAGAACCTGAAGATGGAGGATTTCTGGCTGGACAAATTGACAACCCGCTTCGTCCATGATTGGCGAGTGAAGCTCTATGTACCTCGAGAAGGTCCTCCCAGGAAAAGATGGTTGAGGAGGTCCAGAATGGTTGCAAGAGAGTATGCCAATGACAACAGGGACGATGTCTTCAGCCCAGCTTCAGGACACCATGCGCTGAGGGTTTTGCCCGCTTTGTTCCTGAATTTGGAGGTCAACAATGCGGTCATGGAGGGTGAGAATGGACCACCTGTCATTAGTGCATTGGACATCAAAGACGCCTTCTTGCAGGTTGAACAAGAGAGACCTTTGCAGATCAGCACAGCATTGGGGCGCTACAAAGTCCTGAAGAACCTTCCAGGTCAGCGGATTGGAGCAAAGGCGTGGTATGAGCATCTACGCAGCTACCTGGCCGAGGAGTTGAACTTCGAGTTTGGCGTTTCAAACTGGCCGCTCTTCTCACAAACACGTGTTGCACCTGCGACACCCACCACAGCCTTTTCCTTATGGCTCAGCTTCACGGTCGGATCCCTGCCACCTTCCATAGGTGGTCTATCGCTATTGAAGCTAAATGCAACGGTCATTCATGACACCTGCACACATGCATGACGACTCCACGAAGTGACTTTCACACTCCTATCAAAATCTTTCTGTCGTCACGCTGGTCAAAATACTCGTGGATCTTTCAACCACGGTAACCAAAAAGCTGTGGTTTGGCCTTGGACTTGGCGGTCTTCATGGGTTCTTCTTTGATTTCCGCCCACTCGTCCCCATCAGAGTGGATGGCGTACTGATCAGCCAGGCCACTTAGCTCCATCACCATGTTCGGGTCGGCGCCGAAATCTTTCAGCATCACTTGCAAAAACTTCTGCTTCCACCCCGGAAACTTGTGTAGCTTCCGTGATGCCTCGTGACTCAACTCGGCGATTGCCGCATGGTACTCGGGCTCGTCAGGCACAAAGATCTCGGGGATCTCGGTCTTCACTTTTTCCTGATCGTTTGGTTCCTGTTTGACTTCATTCTCAAGGTAGAATGAACGAGCTCCATGCTTTCCGATCTGCCGGAAAGCCTCTCCCCAGTGTTCACAGCCCTTGGGAAGTGGGGAGACTTCATTGTCTCTCAGGTACTCGGCATACTTTTGAAACATGGCCTTCACGATGTCCTCCACATGGTCAACAAAGGCAGCCCCCGCATGGATGGTCACCATACTCGTTGACTTGGCATATGACATGGTCGTGGTCGCTCCTTCTCCTCGAAACCGGTGACTATCGATGAACCTCAGTGGGATGCGGATCTTACAAGCAGCCCGCGACTGACTCACATTTTTGAGGAAGTCGTCGGCATTCTCAGATGCCTGACTGGCCATGATCTCCATCAGCGATCTCACCTCTTTCTCGGTCAGACCTGAAGTGCTCACCTTCACCATTTGCCTCGAGCCGGTTTGATCACTAAAATGAACAAAAAGGACGTTTGAGCCAGTCGTGCCTACATCTGATTTCTCCTTACGAAACCGCTTCTGTTCTGCTGCCAGCTGCATGTTGGCACTCTCGGAACTCATCTGGTATGTGTTATTCAACATTGCACCTCTCAAATTGTCCATGGCATCGGCGTTCTCTTTTGTGAGGGCATCTGCCAGTTGCAACCACGTTGGAACCCATCTAATTCGACCTTGGATTTTACTTAGAAGGTCCCTGATGATCACTAGATCAATGGCCACCCTCTTGTCAGACACACTGCTCGGGGAAGCAAATGTTTGCAAATGATCAAAAATTGACTTGCAATCTGTGATGGCCTGGATGTTCAACTCACGCAAAAACGAAGCACGCTCCTTCAACGAAAATGAACAATGTTTGGCCTCCATGATCATGCACCCTATCCACTCAGCATGCCCCAATGCGTCTGAAAGCACCTGGATTTCACCTGCAAAAGTGCTACCAACAACTCTCTTCAAGCGGTAGCTCTTCCACGTGGCAGGCGACCATTTTGCTGTCTGTCCACTCTCTAGGTTGGGGTCTGTCATCCCAATGATGTATCCAGCCTGTGTTCCACACTTCTTTGCGTTTCCAAAGGCTGCATCACTGTGAACACACATCCGCAGTTGATCAAAAGGAATTGGCAAAATCTTCCAAGTGGAGCTGCGAAACTGCTTTGCCCTTCGCACGACGTTTCCGATTGTCCGAGCCTGACCAAGAGTGGGGTTTGGAAGAAGTTGCTGACCCTGACTAACTTGAACTGCTAAATCAGGTCTTGTTTCCTTTGCCAACCAAAGAGCTCCACCCAGAGTCGACTTCAGCGACGAGGCTTCTTGACTCGTCACTTCAAAATCTGGATTCGCCCTATTGCGCAGCTTTGGTCGGGCAAGTTTGTCCACAAACTCCTGTTGTCCAACTGTAATTGTGCCGTCTTGTGCTTGGGAAAGGAAAGACCCACAAAAAGTGCCTTCACCAATTTTCCACTTTCTGAAAGGGAATGTGTTCCTCAACTGACCTAGCACCTCTTCGAAATACTTGCCTCTTCCACCGATGACCACGTCGTCCACATGCACTCCTAACACTCCCGCCAAGTCCGGTTGAGCCCCAGCATGATCCCATAGAAAATACACACATGGGTCCAGTTTGGATTGTGTCCAGTTGAGTGCCTCTACGGTATCTCGGAACTTGCTGAACCACATTTGTGGGGAATCGTTCAGTCCGTACATGGGTTTGACGATCTCGAAAACCTGCTCCGGGTCATAGTCGGGGAAAGGTCCATTCTTGGGTTGAGCCATGAACAACCTGCCCTTCTGTCTGCCTATTGCATCAGCCTCCAAAAATGCTCCAGTGACATCGCCCAGTTGCATGACAAATCCCTTGCTTGCGATTGTCTGTAAAACAACAAATCGACCGTTTGAAGAGATCGTTGGAGATTGGGTTCTACCTTCTCTGATCAAATCAAACAAATCAGGATCTTTGTCTCCACGGGCGGTCCACCGGGCCTTGACGACCTCTTCGCCACTGTCTTCCAGTTTGGTGATCAGCACTAGTCTGCTGGGCACAATGCGGTCGGAGTGATCTCTTTTCACCTGCCTAGATTCCTCAACAGATAAAGGTCGAAGAGCTCCTTTGTCTTCTACGACATTTTTGGTTTCCTTCCTAATGCCCTTGAACAGTTTGGTTTGTCCTTCAGGTGTTTGCCACTTGCTCTCCTTGAGATCAATCTCTTTGCGCCCTCCGGCCAGCAAACATTCGCTCTCTGTGCACGCAAAAACAAAGTTCTCCTCCGTCTCTGCCCGATCTGAGAAACAAACAGCTTGACAAGTCGAATCTCGGGGACCAGTGATGTTCACAAAGGACGAACAAGAAGAAGAAGAAGTAGCTGACGATGAGGTAGAACCATCGTTAACATTTGGTTGTCCAACGGATGGTGGTGCGGGCAGAGACGGGGGATACTCCTGGCCCGCAATGGTCTGCCGCTGCCTCTTTGGGTCTGGTTGCGCCTCTGCTGGTCTCTGGTGTCCATCCAATCTATCGGCCTTTCTAACCGATTCATCCAGTACTGCTCTTTCCCTATCAGACAAACGGTTGACGCTGTCCTGATAACTGGATATGGTTTCTGGAAAAATGGATGTCTGGGATGGGATGGTTTCCGGAGACCTCTGGCTGGCATTCTCGGCTGACGGTTCGTCTGCACTGTTCTCTTCAGCCCTTGGTCTGCAATCGGGAATGGTTGCTGGTTCGGGTGTGAGCAAATCCCCAGGGGGCAAATCATCTTGGGTGATATCCATGAACTGTTTTTGTGTCTTGTTTGATACACCGACTTCAGGATAAAGTTGTGCTGCAGCAGCCCGTAGGTCCCTGACCAAAAACCGGTCTGCTTCCCTTTCCTCCGTGGTCCTCAAACGAAGTTGTTCCGGGGAGCACTTGATGAAAGCACCTGGCATTGACACCCAAAGATTCCCTCCCGTAGCTCCAGCAACTATGCCCGGCCCTCGCCATCTGGCCGATGACTTCTTGATACCTCTGCCTCTTCGCCACACGGCGACTTCGTCTCCCGGACGGAATTCTCGAAAAGGTCGAGGCCGAGTGTTCAGTGCAATCCGAGCCGCTCTGTGGTCTAAAGCTTCCAGAACTGCCTGCCTAGCAACAAGCCTTGCTCGATGACTAAAGTCTGCTATTGAGTCTTCGAGGATTGCACCATTGGCTATGGGATTGGGATCTTCACCTAGGAGGTCGTCACCTGGGATTTCGGGATCACGCCCAAAAACCATTTGGTAAGCACTGTAACCACCCTTACGCATCAAACTGTTTTTGGCCTCTGTAGTCACGTCAACACATTCAAGCCACTGACCATAGTCTTCAGGCGACATTTGATCAATGACACGTTTCAGCATGTCCTCAAAATGTCTACCCTGCACTTCGACGTCACCCATCTGTTCGTGCGCTTCACCGGGAATGTCCAAAGCTGTCGCGCCGTCACGTTCCAACAAGTCAACAAATGGCTGTCCGAGGTTACACCTACCTGCATCGAACTTGATATATCGGGGGCGTCCATAGCAACGGGTCCACTGTCTGTACAGTCGGCAAATGAGGTCTGAATTTTCGGTCTCTCGAAACGGGTACATGTGCTGAAGTCCAGAAGCCCTGCAAACTATGTTTAGTGCTTTGATGGGATGGTCACGTTTCCAGGGTGGCAACCATTTCACATCCAAACCGACATATCTCAATGGGGCAAGGTCTCGAGGCACCGAGCTCTGCTTCACCGCTTTAGGTGCACGCCTTGCGTCACACAGGTCACACTGGAAGGCCCTGACCTGTTCCAGCACACAGTCTTGAGCACCATGATGCTTCAATATTCTCACCATGTCAGCTTGCGAGGCGTGACCGAGGTTGATATGCAATTTCTTCAAGGCATGTTGCACACGAGATCGGTTTGCCGTCTCTCCAGTTTTATGTTGAACATCAGCCTGGCTTACGGCCCAACACCAATGTGATTGTTGTTCATGCGCCGACAAAACCACACAAGATGTGTCTAATCAATTTTCTGGGGTACCCTTGGGTCAGAACGGAACGCATCTGGCCTTGCGATGTTCCTTCCACTCGCTGATGGTCATGTTGGCCATCGCACTTCAACTTCGCCAGCTCCATGGCGATGCCTCCAGCGTCGGTCAGGAACGACCATCGCTTGCCAAACAGCTTGTGGGTCGAAGGGTCACGAAGGCCTACTGCACATGCTGGGACATCAATCCAGCGTCCATCACATCGTTCTTGCAGTTCACGGACACATGGATGTTGCCAGGCTTGACTTGCCTGAGAGGATTCAAAAAGAAAATGCTTGCCACGATCTAATTGTTTCCGAGCCAGCTTGCAGCACCAGGCCACCATAGCCTTTGCCTCGATGATCTCCCGACGAAACTGCTCAGGGTCCTTCCGCTTCTCCATCGGAGTGCAGGCCTGCATTCGTGACAGCGGCCCACATGGAGGCGACATGATCACCAAGTCGGGGTCGCCCATGTCGATGGTCATCTCAACTCGGTCACGATGGTCCTTGATGGTCCAGTCCCAGCGGTCACTCAAATCGAATGATCCTTGGGATCGTAGTCCACATGACTCTGTCATCTCCGCAAAGCGCCCTGGGCAGAACACTTCGATCACCGTCGGGGCCTCGTCCTGCTTGGTCTTGAGCACTTCCACGAGGTTGTTCTGCACCTTTTTCCTCTCTTCTGCCTTGAACACCATAACAGAAACGCCATCATCTTCTTCCCAATCGCTCTCACCCTCCATGTTGCCGTCAGAAGTTTCATTTGAGCCCGCTTCCTGGTCATCGTCCACGGCCTCGTCATCGTCCAGCGTGTTGGCGTTCTCACCGTCATTTTCCTCAGTCTCGTTCGAAGAGCAGCCATTTCGGTCAACTCCATCGCTGGGCGTCTCCTCCATGGACTCAGCCTCCTTGTTACTCTCAATCTGGTCGGCCTCACCGGTGTTATATTCCGGGTTGAGGGTGAAGTCACCCGTGAAGACGTCCTTCTCTCCATCGCTTCCGCCTTCTTCCATGGCCTCAAGCACATCAACCTCATGTGACGAAGACGACGGAGGTTCACATAGGTCGATCAGGTTGAGTTGATACGACCCGTCCTTCTTCTCATGCAGTTCCGTGGTCACGTGAGCCTGTTTGAAGACGATCGTGTTGTTCTGGAGGTCAATCTGGGCTCCCAACGCCTTCAGGAATCTCTTGGAAATCAGCAGTGGCACACCACCAGGGACGACATGGACACGCATGCTCATCCTTCGGCCCTTGATGAACACGGGCAGTTGGACCCTCTTGATGGACTTGTCCGCTGAGCCATTGCCATACCTGAACGTATGAGGAACGTGTTCAAGCTCCACGATCTCCAAGCCATGCCGTCGAAGTTCAGCCTCATGACGTTGGAGGGTTTCCTCTCCAACCAGGCCGCGGCCGCATCCAGTATCCAAGACACCAAAGCCGGCCCCATGAACCAATGCCGCCAAAGTTTCGGCTGGTTCTCCACTTTCTGACTCTGTCTCCTCACCCATAAGGACGTTCTCTTGGTCCACCTCGGTCTGCATAGATCGGCTCCGTCTCGCAAATGATGGATCCATCTCCTCATGGTCACGAAGGAAAAAGATCGACTGGCCGGTCCACTGATAGTCTTGTCCAGCATGAGCTTGTCCTCTCCGTCGCCAATTTGTCGTCCGGATAGTGGTGGTCGTCCCATCTTCTTGGATCGTTCTGGTCACTCGGACGTCCGACAGATCTTGAAGTGGAACCGGACAACCGCTTGCTCCAGGTGAGAAAAGAGATTGCCTCGGCAGCACATGCTCTCTGATGATCCTGCTGCCCTCGCAGTACCAGAAGTCTCGAGGAACGTACTGCCAGCCTCTCACTAATGCCTCCATCTGTTGCTCAAAGAGAGGGGGTCCTGGTGGAGGCTCCATGTGAATGACTTCCTCCGCCGATGTGTCATCATCTGAGCTCGGTGGACCAGGCCATCCAGTTGGCTCATTTGCCTTGATCCCATAGTCAAAGAAGTCATTGGACCACACCGGCCATGCCATGTTCACGTAGTTCACCTTAGTCTGCCCACTGGTAGATGAGGTAGTCGTCGATGAAGTCCCCTTTGAACCACCTTTCCCTTTTCGTGGGCAGTTCCTGCTGAAGTGTCCAATCTGCTTGCACTTGAAACATCGAACTCTGGCCTCAAGCTTCTTGAAGTCTCGGCCACCTGCAAAACCACGATTGAGCTTCTCCTTCGCGATGCCGACCCTCGTCTGCTTCCAGGACAGGAGGCAGTCTATGGCATCTTGTTCTTCAATCGGTTCATCATCATCGTCCTCGAAGTCCGCCATGAACACCGTCTCCTCCTCGGGGTCCTCGATCAGGTACTCTTCATCCGGTGTCTCGGTCACATGGACACTCGTCTGCTTCGAGGCCTGATATAGATGATCAGGATATGTGGTCCTCAAGGCCGAGGCCACATCCTTCTCCTCATAGCTCTGCCTTGCTGCCGCCATCACCACTGCCTTCTTCTCATGAGACAGCTTCAGGAACCTGAGCAGCAAGTAGCCTCTCGCAACTGAAGGGAATCGGACCCCTTCCGATTCAGCAGCTGCGAATGCCGCTCGGACTTTGCCAGTGTAGGTGGCTGTTGATTCTCCCTTCTCGATCCGCAGATCGAAGATACAATCGAGCACCTTGCCAAGCTTGTCATGGGTGGACTGTTCCGGAAACCTCTCATCAAGCACCTGGAACAAAAGGTCATGACCTCCTGGCCCTTCAATGTCATCCATCGAAATGGAGTCGAACGTAGCCAGGGCGGTTCCATCCAGCAAGGTGTAGAGGAGGCTGCCATGGGTGTCTTCGGAAATCCCCTTGGCCTTCTGCACACTCAAGTATGCCCTGCTCCATCTTCGCCAGCGCCGGTAGTCAGTCTCAGGATCTGCCCCATCACCCGAAAACCTCTTCACCGATGCTTCCGGCTTTCCTCCTCCATCTCCAGCCGCCATCACTCAGCTGTCGTCCAAGCGGGCCCGGTCTTGCCGGGCTCCGCTACCAGTTCAAACTGGCCGCTCTTCTCACAAACACGTGTTGCACCTGCGACACCCACCACAGCCTTTTCCTTATGGCTCAGCTTCACGGTCGGATCCCGCCACCTTCCATAGGTGGTCTATCGCTATTGAAGCTAAATGCAACGGTCATTCATGACACCTGCACACATGCATGACGACTCCACGAAACGAAGTGACTTTCACAGACGTGGTGAATCCCTGCCTTGGTAAGAAAGGTGATGGGCACGACTTGGTTTGCATTCTCATCCACGTGGACGATGTGATGTTCACAGGAAGGCAGACAGCAGTTGAGAGCTTTGTCATGAAGTTGAAGGAGAAGTTTGAGGTCGACATGACAATGGTCAAAGAGTATGGGCAAGAGTTCTCCTTCTTGAAGAGGAAGTACGCCTACGTGGAGGATGGTTTGTTGATCAAACCAGGTCAGTATGCTTCAAACATCATCAAGACCTATGAGGACCACTTTGGCCCTGCACGGAAGCAGAAGCTGCCAGCGACCTCAGACATCCAAGATGCAGATGGGTCCAACTTGGCTTCGCCAGAAGATGCAGCCATCTACAGGTCTATAGTTGGCATGGGAATCTACTTGGCCCAGGAGCGAATGGATGTGGCCTTTGTTGTCAAAGAGCTAGCAGGTCGAATGTCAAGTCCTACAGAGATTTCACTCCTGAAGGCACAGAAGCTCGTGGGATACTTGAAGGAAACAGAGCATCAACACATCCTGCTTCCTCTACCTCAACGAGGACAAGGAATCAACATGAGGTCCCATGAGCTTTGGGTCTTGGAGTCCTACACAGATGCTGACTGGAGTGGCAATCGAGCAACGAGGAAGTCAACGTCTTCTTCAGTTCATGCACTCAATGGCATGATCATCTACAGCACCTCCAGAGGCCAGAAGGTGGTTAGTCTTTCTTCTGCCGAAAGTGAGCTACATGCCCTAGTTGCTGGTGCCTGCGATGGGATATGCCTCAAGCACGTCATTGAGTTCCTCACTGGAGACCAAGTCCAGCATGTATGCTGGGTGGACAACTCAGCAACTCGCCAGATTGCTTGCAAGAGAGGGGCTGGAAGGCTGAGACACATCAGTGGCAAGCTCCTATGGTGCCAAGATAAAGTTGCCAGCGGTTCCTTGGAAGTCAAGCAGATTGGCACAGCCTATAACCTGGCAGACATTGGTACCAAACCTCTCTCGAAAGTTCGACTACGTCTACTTCTTTTCTGGTGCCATGCTCGAGATGGAGATGGAGAGCGTGTTGGCGACACCGTCACAATCCAGTTGGAGAGTGGAGAGATGGTCACTGTGCCAGTGGAGTATGTTGAACCTTCAGCAACTGGTCCGGACGTGGGGTCATCACGAGATGCTCCTATGGCTCCAGAACCAGAACCAGTTCCAGCTGCAGAGGAAGAAGAGAGCGATGAAAGCATGGAGAACAGTAGCTGCCGAGATGAGCCACCCATGATCCACACAGGAGACTGGGAACCGGAACGTGTCGAGATCCCACCGGCACAATTCCGGATGCACAACCGAGCCATGACGAGGGCAGATCTAGTAGCAAGGGAAGAACTTTTGAAGATTGAAGCTTTGTGGTACCATGCAGTGCGAGTCAGAGATTCGCAACTGGAAAGGGAAATGTACAGGGCAATGGAAGATACTTTTCCCTACATGGACCCTGTGAATCCTTTGAACTAGATTTGGAGTCGATCTAAAGACTCACACTCCAAAAGGAGGAGTGCGTAGCATGGAGGAACGTGCTCACAGTCCATCCAAGATGACACAGCACAAATGAGAAGTGTACCAAACAAGGCCGTTTCTACTCGAGAAAAGAGTCCGCACAATCCCTTCTTCAGAACCCAGAAAAGCAAAACTTTGCGACGCTTGTGAATCCTCTGCCAAAGGCTTCCCAGATGTGTCTTGCTCCGTGCTCATTTCCACCTGTTGGGGCAATCAAAGAAGTCACAGAATGAGGTTGCAGTGGCTGAACCAGTTGACAATGATAGAAAGCTCTGGCCTGCACCGAGCGCTGTACTTCTGGACATGCTGGAAAGGTCTTCCCACGTCCCTGCACGGGTTTTGAGTCAAGGGCCGTCAAGAGCTTGCAGAACCCCAGAAGAAAGCCTTTCTATGATTTGGCCCCCCAAAGCCCTGCACAGCGTGAAGCCGAAGTGTACAACAAACGCAAGACCTAGGATCCGGCTCGGTACAAGGTCCCGCCTCCAGTGACTGGTTCCCATCTTGGAAAAGCCCGGGGTGCCGATCAGAAGCGCAATCCAGAAGTGAACGTGTTTTCATTTTGAATTTTTTAATGTGCCCAGGTCGTACCCCACAGGTCTGCAAATCGCTTTCGTCCATCTCCTTTACAACCTCAACGGTGTCATATCCTTCTAAGACGAAAGTCTCAGTATACTCTCCAAGTTTCGCGTCTTGCAAGAACTGCCACACCCCTTGAGCATCCGCAAGGCGCCCTTGGACTTCTGAAGATAGATTGTACTTCTTCATATCCTCTGTGGGCATCTTCATCAATGCCTTTGTTTGTTCAGCCAATTGCAGAGTCTGATCAAATGTTCGCAACATCAGCATCTTGAAACGAGTTGCTACCTTGCCAAAAGGCCCACAAACTCTTTAGAGATAACTTTGCATTACATCTGTGAAAAATTGTGTACCGAGCCTTGAAACTGTCATAGTTTCCGTCCTCCAAGTCCTGTCTGCTATTATCCAAAGAGAGCACGGATAAGATGCCCTCCCACGCGGACTCCATGGCAGCCAGGGACACGAGTCGAGATTTGAATCCAACTGAGTGCTTTGAACAGCAGCGTGGGAACTTTTCGATCAAGCCTTCCTGCACATAAAATCAAACTTCGGTGCAGCAAAATGTACTTGTGAACGTTCAAAAAAAATGGTTGTTGCAACTTGCATGGGCGATCTTGTCCAACTAAGAGCGATCGATCTACACGCTTGTCACACAGGGACTAGGAAAGACTTCAGTAGCTCCCTTGCGGCTGTACAATTTCTACAAAATACTTTTATCCCACCTTTCATTGGGAGCATGTGTTGATTGATATCTTCTTCAAGACCAGTCAGGATTTACTGGTCCGAAAGATAATTTGTACACCTAAACAACGACGAAGCGGCCACCACAAAGTGTTGTGTTCAAACGATTTACAACCTGCACGAATTAGTGCACTCCTTTACCAAGACTTCCGGACCGACAAAGATTATCAATGGAAGATTGAAGAACTCGGCTACTGCCAAATGGTCATATGACTAGCAGGAATTGGAAATCTGGCACAAATCCTCACACACAGCTGCAACAGGCGGATCATATCCAAGATCAGCCGCCGGCTTCTCCAAGGTCAACGCCTGTCCAGCGCAAAAAACTTGCTGTCAGCAAAATGAGGGCATACATGTTCGTTCTTTTTTGCCTTTTCCTGAACACCCAGCCCACCATGCTGCATTTTATAGTGGCACATGTTAAATGGGTCGAGTCCTATTCAACGATAGAAATAATGGACATGTCTGCATCCAATTAGCGGGTTCTGTGAGCCAGTGAGGGGAGAGAGATTGTCTCTAGTTTGTGAAGAGGCGGTGGGTTCTGCAAAAGGACCGGTGACCAGGTTGTATCTTGCAAACCAGCTCCAAGTACACAACAGAAATGCGTAGGCGACTTGTGAAGTGTGATCTCAAAAACCGTTTCAGCACATGCATTCTCGTGCTTGCATGGGGGGAATGTTTTTCAAGTGTGATTGGCGCAAACAAACATCAGAGCGGACCCTATTACTCGTGCACTGAAGGTCACTTCCGCCTCAGTTATGTTGCTAGCAACAAAACAGAGATCGTCTTGCATGACCACCAGTTTGATACTTCGTCACAAGTCGTCAGGGGCATATATGCTGGACATGTATGACTGCTTGGTTAAACGGCTAAACCCTGCCTTCATGTTCCAAAAGTGACGGATGCATTGAAACGCTGCCAACGCTCGCCATGGTTTGGGGCTGTGGGTGACACAATCTGAGGAATTGAACGGGTTGGGCACAATTCAAGTCATATGAACGTACTGCATTGTCATTGTCAGTGCAAAGTTGTTGCGAAAGTGCAAAATCCCATAGCAGCAAAAGTTGTTTTGCCATGGGTTGCGACTGATGAAGGACACATCGCTTTCCAACCATGGGATTCAGCAATCAAAAACGCAAATATATGTGGAACCAAAAGGACGCTGTCAGAGCGAAGGCTATGAAATGGTGACATGAACAAAACTTATTTTTTTATCCTGAGAGCCCTGCCCATGAAATTCATTGACCAAGAAAAACATCACCAATAGTGAGGGTGCTGGCAGAAAAAAATTTGCATGAAGTGAACTGCACTAAAGGGTGGAAGAGGCCATCGTGGCTTTCATCCCAATCACCAAGATCACACACTCAGTGCCCTGCAAAGGGAGCAAAGGAAGCCATCACTACCGCACAGAAGGGGGCAGATGGGGAATTTTGGGATTGCCCACCTCATCAGGGACACAGATAACTCTTACCTCTTCAATCATAACTGCAGTACTGCAAGGTATTCTGGCCTTGTGGCCCTTCGGTCACGCTGCCATACTACAGTACCTACATGGCAACAAGCGGACCAGCCACTGTGGGCAAATAAAGGCGATGGCCACTGCAAACAATGCGGAGCACGACTGGTGCTTCGTGACCAGGAGGAGGAAAGGAAATGGAATTGTCCTCTTGCTGCAAATGGGCCACAAATGATGGTTTTGTAGAATCTTGTCTTGTCTTACCACCTATTCGACTTATTCTGTGGCCATTTGAAAAATGATGGCATGTGTTTGCAAGTGATCGATTGATGCGCTTGCAGCTGACCCCGCACGAGCTGCAGGGTGCCACCCACAGAAGAAGGCACACGGAAGATAGACAAAACAAGAAACCCACGAACCCGAATGCAAACACAGGTTTGAAAACAAACACCCAAACCGTTCTTGAACACTCTTGTGCAATGCATTCTTTTCGGAAACCTTTGTGGACACTCTGGGACGTTGTGGGACACTCTTGCGCTTGTAGAACATTCTTTTCGGACATTTTTGTGGGACACTCTTGGGGAACACTTTCGTGGGATACTCTCGTCAGACACTCGTGTGGGGCGACATTCTTGCAACTCTTGTGGAACTGTCTTGTGGAACACAGAACACTCTGTGGGACACTCTTGCGGGACATGTGAGAAATTTTTGTAGCGCTTTTGTGGAGCACTTTTGTAGGACACCCTTGCGGGTTGTAAGTCACTCTTGTGGGACAGTCTTGCGGACCAAACTCTCGTGGGACACTCTTGTAGGACGCATTCTTCATTTCAGCGTTTGGCGTCTCAAGAAAAAGCTCCGGACCTTTTCTCTGCACGGGGGTGAATGCGGCTCACACCACCCCCCTTCTAACTCGCATGAACTCACGAGCTCAGTCACAAATAAGGTCTTCAAGGTCTCAAAAGAAGCTCTGGCTTGTTCAGAACATTCGCTTTCCTTCTTTAAAAATGGATGTTCGCAAAGACGTGAGGGAAAATCACTGAGATTGGCCTCAGTGGGGACCCTCGCAAGCCAAGCTTTCATGTTATGCTCAACTTCTGCTGTCAAATGAAAACGCATCAAGGCCTCCGCCCAACAACCGGTAGCAGAAGCACGCACCAATGCAAATCTCACACTGTCATTGTCTCCAAACCACGTGACAAGGTTCCCTGCTAGGCATGCAGCCCAAAAGGAGAGACCAAGCACAGCAGCCGCCAGCTCCAACTCATAGATAACCGTTTCTTTGGCTCCAGCTCCAAATGCCTCACAGTCTTGCCTAACTAAGGTTGTTCTCAGAGACTGCCATGGGTTGCCCTTTGTCAAGGCGTGTCTTCATGGCCAACAATGCTTGACACGTATCACAGTCCAATTCCTTCTTCCTGGAGTATGCATGATCCAAAATCTGTTTGAGAACTAGTTTCCCAAGACGCCCGCCCCAGAAGCTGTCAGCAAATCCTAAGCGCCCCCTCAAGACCAATGCTTCATGCTTCGTCAAGGTGCCTCGCGTGAGGACTTCGGAGATCTTCAAAATAAAATCCTGCCTCCTCTGCTCAGTGTTGTAAATGTGAAGAAGCCTTTGTTCAGATCTGCTAAAGTCGAACTCCACTCCCAGAGCTTGGCAAGTCACAGAAAAGGTTGTTGCCTTTTTGCCCTCGCGGGCATATTCCCATCCAAGCAGCATGAACAACACTTCCATCGCGTGACCTGCTGAAGCCTTTCCAGCCGGCCTTGAAAGGAGCACAAAATCATCATAAAAGTGTGCGTTGATCAGGTATACTGCACGAGCCCCGATGCTATGGATCATTCTGGCTAGTCGAAGAAAGTTGTAAACAGAATGAGTGGCCCCAAATGGCAGTGTCACCAGCTGATAGATCTCTGGTCGGTGCAACTCGCAGTTGTAGACACTGAAGTAGGCATACTTCAGGTGATCTTGCCGGATTGCAACCTGTCTGTATGCACTTTTCAAGTCAAATGTCTTTGCCTCCAGACTACCAACAATGCCTGCTTTCTTACTGTCAGCAGTGGCAGGTGTGTCCGATGTCAAGATACTAGCTATTAGACTTGATAGCTCCCTACCCCTTGATTTAGTGAGTAGCGACAGTATCTTGGGATACCGCCGGGCCTACCTGCACTGCCTTTTAGAAACTGGGTTCGTTTCTATGGTACAGAATCGTCTTCACTGTGGTCCTGCCGTACTGACTGCTAGACGCGGAGGTTTGTGGTTTGGTGTGTACCGCTGCCTCTCGAGGTGTCCCTTCTGTATCAGGCAGTTCAACTGTGCGATCTATTAGGCGAAAGTAGTCAATCTCAGTACCGGTTTCTCTCTGTATACGGAAGCGATAGGTCCTTGCAAGATAGCCCGTAGGCATGACTTGGTTGACGTGCCATTCCCAGTCGCGCACAGTCTGGCCTTGTACGTCGGTCGCAGCATAGGGCTTCTTTCTGTCTGATTGCTCCGTGGAGAGGTATCCGATTTTGAAATGTACCCGAAGCAGGGCGAGTGGGGTAATGGTGTATGCGCGGTGCTTGGACAAAAGATGCCAACTTTTCCTCGAGATGGTCGTGGCTAACCCAGTATGCAGCCATCTCGCAACCTGCATATAGTGGTCAGCCACCGAGCGCTTCGCAAAGGTTTGCGCCGCTCTCTGCAGCAGGCTCATCTCAAAGGAGAAGCATCCTTGCCCCGTGGCTGGGACGTAGCTCTCTTCTTCTGTAGTTTCCTCATCTGCATTCTCCTCTGCACGGTCTGTCCTTGCATCCGGGCTTTTGGTGGCATCTCCGCTACTCCTCGGGCTAGGTCCCTTGTCTACCGGGGTCTCCCTGGCAGGACCGCGTCTCGGTGCTGTTTGACTGTCGAGTGCAGGGTCAGCTATCCCATCCTTAAGTTTGTGCCACAGCGGAACCTCAACGCGAAAGCTCGTCTGATAAAAGGAGGCAAAGGAAACAATCTGCCCAAAGCTTGCGTCAAGCATTCCTTCTTCATAAGCCATCGCTAGGATTGGGGTTTTCGGGATGGGGGGATATTGCTCACGCGAGCATCTTCCTTCAAAGACCCCCACGATGACATAAGGGTTGTTAGCAGCGTTATCCACATTATGCCTGTATCTCTCAGCAGCGGCAAGTGAGCCTTCTTTAAGCTTTAGCGCCTCACATTGCGCAATGACCTTGTGCACAATTTGAACAGGGAAGTATACATGCACATGGTCTATGGGGAGCTCAGGTTTGCCAAGGTAAAGGCCTCGCGAAAAAAACATGACGACTGTTTGCATCAGTGCCAGTGAGTTGCGAGTGGGTTCTAACGCTGGAGCCGAACTGTCTTGTTTTCTTTCCTTGCTTGTTCTGAAGTCCGGTTCTCCTCCTGCTTCTGCTGTCTTCGCCTCGCAGCTCTTGGCACAGAAGGACAGAAGGCCATACAGCCAGTAAGTCGGGTCCGCGCAGAGGGCTAGCTCAGCTTGGTCTGTCTTCTGTGGCTTCTCCTGGCTCGGTTGGAGAAACGCAAACAGGGCGGCGTCGAAGTCTTCCCTGGTGTGCTAAATCACCTCTCGGGGCAAGTGTTGAAACTCCACTCCTCTGAAGCTTAATTCCGCAAGTCTTCTATTGAGCGTAACCTTTTTTTGCACGAGTGGAGGCGCTGTGTGTGCAGGTTATGCACACGTCACCTTAGTCGAGTTGAGAGTGAGTTACAGATCAGGTTGCGACACCAGAGGAAAGCGAACAGAGCACCAAACACAAAACCCAACCCAAAAAACACCCACGCCGAAAACAAGCGCAACCTGTGAAGTAACTCAGTGGCCGTGAGGGCGTGAAGAAAGGTGAAACAGGGGCGATGAATTCAGCAAAAACGCTCAGTATTTCTTGTCCTTCAACGAAGTGCACGGAGTGCATCCAACAAGGAGGCACAAGTGTAAGCGGAAAGGCACCAAGGGCAAAACATCGCAAACACGGAATGGAGGGCCATATGCCCGTGGTAGTCACTACGAGTATTGAGCTTGGGCGGCAATGAGGACATTGGTCGAAACCTGAGCCACAATTTAATGTCGTCTTTTCACAATCGCTTGATATGTAAGTGCCTAACCGAAAGCAGGTATGCCAGGATACCTAGGAATGTCCCATTGTATTCAAAGTTGGGCACATTGAAGCCAGATGGCTTACTCGATGGCTGGCAGTGACAGGTATGCGGAACCAAATGAGTGGCAGCATGGGAAGACCACAGCCTTCAAGCTCGGCATTTCCAAAAAACCGAGAGTGAAAGACCATGTGAGGCCACAAAGAGGGGTTCAAGGGCAGTGGAATGGCCCACTCCGTACCTCCCCCCGAGGGGGGAGGCGCCAACCAGAGCACATCAAGCAACGATGGCCCACGAGCAGCTTGGCAATGGGTTCTAGGCGTGGCGTGCTCCAGGAGAGGGCACTCATGTCGTGGAGATGCTGCAAAAAAAATCGCTTTCGGCCATCTGACTGGTTCTTTCAAACGCGGCCAGCAGAAGCAGCCGTTTCATGCAGGGCCCCATAAACTACCTGAAACTAAGAATGAGGTGAGACATGGTGAAACGCCGTTTTCCTAATGCTGTACACTGTACTCATCCAGAACCACTACACAGGTAGCAGTCTGGGACTGTCTAACTATTCAGATCAACGAAGTCGAACTGTGCTGCACTATTGGTTGGTACTCTTAGGACCGGCACACGGGCGCTAGTCAGTACACTAGCAACAATCAGGAGAGTATGCGCTGATACGTGTGCCATATGGTTCTATTGCTCCCTTCCCTGGGCCAGTACACAGTTGCACACAGGTACCTATGATGGCCAATCGTGGGTCTGCACCTAACCCTACTAGAGGGTGGCAAGGGAATCATCTGCCCATTGATCCTCGTCTTCTTGCGTGCGTGGCAACCATCGAATCCAATTCGGCATATCTAAGTTATCACACCGCAGGAACGCATTCTCGCGAGAGTACGTTCCCCTCCATGTCACACTTTTGCCGTACCTCTGGAATCGATAGAGTTGTGTGCACCCTCCGAATGCTCGTCGTGCAATGTAGAGTAGTGTGGGAGGTGCATAAATTCTGTTAAGGACGTACAGTGAAGGAAAGCTTCCTGTCGGATCATTCGAAGTAGTCCTGGGAGTTTCAAGTTTCGTAGATGCTTGCAGTGAGCAAAGGCACAGCTCATGATTTCTGTGATCTTAGTACGCGAAAGGTCTACAAGTAGTAGCTGCATACATCGCTCACAGGCAGCGGGTCCAATCCAGGTGAAGTCAGGTGGTAGGGTCAGGGAAGTTAGGCCTGCTTCAAGGAAGCAGCATTCCGGCAAACAACGCGTAAGGCCCTGTGGGCTGTATTCTGTCAGTTCTAGATTGATTTGTCGCAAGGCTGTGCATTTGCGGAAGGCTCGAGGCATGAGTTCTGCTTGCGGAGCAAGTTGATTGATGGTATCGTTAGCAATCCCAATTTGCAGTAGGGAACAGCATTCTTCAAAGACTTGTGTTCCGAACTGTTTGCAGCCTGGGGCTAGGATCTGTCGCAGCGCATAGCATCGGCGAAAGGCTTGCGCTTGCAAACAAGTGACCGTGCTTGCTAAGTGCGCAATTTGGAGATGTTGGCAATTGCGCCAAGCTCCTTCTCCTATTATGCGATATCCAGCATCAACTTGTAGATGCCTCACCTTTGTCACATACTCAAACGCCTGTGGAAAAATTCTGTCGTGTTCCTTGAAAGGGATACGCAGGGCTTTGGCTTCCCCTTGCATTTGCCCCTTTCTCTCAGCCACTTCGATGCAGGGGCTGACCACCACCGTGAAACAGTTGCAGTCTCGCAAAGTTTGCCAAATTGGGTCAACCAGCGTTTGTTGCGAGTTGCGGCAGACAAATTTTAACTCACACCCAAAGGTAGTGCTCTCACCTATCATGGGGAGTTGCTCTATTACAGCATTTTCAAATTCTTGGAACCGATCATGTTCCTGAATTTCAATTGCCAGCTGAGCCTCCTCCCCGGCTAGGGTGGTTAGGATCAGGTGTATTACCATTGCTCTCTCTTCGCTCCACTGCGAGGTAGACACTGATATGTGGTCAGCGAGCATGGCAGGCACCCTCCCATTTAGTAGTGTACTTTCCACCTCGAGCCTAATGGCATCACGTCCCACATCATTCTTGCATGCTGTCCAGATCTTGTCAGAGTCCATTACCAGTAGTATCTGTTGTCCAATAAGGGGAAGACAACTGCACGGGCAGCCATCAACTTTTAATTACGTTTTTTTTGACTACAGGCCCTTGTCAATTCCCCATCTGGACAAGACACAGATTCCGCTAGGAACAGCTAGAGCCAGACACCCTTCGAAAGCATTAGCTGCTACGTGGATGTCATGTTGGCCAGCCTGAGCACTGCGATACGTGAGGCAGACTAGACTGTTGCATTCCGCAAAGGCACGATGTCCAATGCTGCGACACGGCTGTGGTAGCGCTACTGTACTCAGCACGGCGCAAGCCTCAAAGGCCTCAGCACATATCTCTGTGAGATACTTCGGCAGAGAAATTTGTGCCAAGGCTCGACAGTGTGAGAACACTTGCACTTGCACCATCCTTACTTGTGTGAGCGATAGATCGACCGTCGTTAACTGTTGGCAGTGCGCAAAGGCCTTATGCCCAATAAACACAGTGCATTGTGGAAAATTGATGTTTTGTATGCCTGCCGAGTGAAAGCACCCCGTCGGCAACCCTTCTGGAGGGGATGTTATGTCTTGACTACCAGTGATGGCTTTGGTCAAGGGAAGACCTATCTGCTTTAGCCTTGCGCATCCTTCAAAAGCATAGGGGGGATGGTCGCTCCCCTAGCTAAATGACAGGAGCGTGCTGTGAGTATCCCCACTTGTTCGAGGGCACAACATTCTGCAAAGACGCGGGCGCCAAGATGTAGGCACCCTGGCATTGCCACTGTGGTAAGCGCATAGCATCCTTGAAAGACGGCATTCTCAACAGTTACCACTGAGCCGGGTAGCCTGACGATGATAAGGGTGTGGCAATATCGCCACGCTTGTCGCTCGATGGTATGGTAGCCTGCTTCTACCTGTACGTGCCGAAGTCTAGCTAGGGCAAAAAAGGCTTTGGCAGGGAGAACGCCTGTCTCATTCGTAGGGACCCAGATTGCCTTGGGGTGGTCCTCATAGGTCTCTCTTTTGATTTGCTCTTTCGAGCTTACAACTCGGAATCTTTTCTGGATGATCAATTGATAACGGTTATGCTCCCAGAGCTCCTCGTGGATAGGGTCGTTGAGGGGGCTGCGGGCATCCTCTGAGATAAGCGTTAGCTCACAGCCGAAGGTATCAAGGTCGTGGCACTTGGCTAGGAGCTCGACTAAGTAATCTTCAAGCATTTCCCAATGATGGTAAATGCTGAGCGGCACGGTAGTTTCTATTTCCTTTCCTGCCATGGTGACAAGCCTCATGGGGCAGTGGCAGAGATCTGCCATTTGCTCTGTGTCACTGCCTACATTGTCCATGAGGGAGTCTGCACTAGCAGGGGGCAGAGCTGTGAGCCAATGGCTGCTATTGTACCTGTCTATTTGGTTTTAGCAACTCAATAGCAACTCCCTGCAAAAACAAACGGGTTGTTGTGCGCTCGTCAAAGGGGAACCAGCCCTAATGGGGGTTGTTCCTTTGGCTTGCTGAGCCACCTCTGTTTGCTCAAATTGCTCAGTTTGCTCATTGTGCTGTTGTACAGCTTCTGTGCGGTTGTACGTCTCCGCTTTGATGGGGTTGGTGAAGTCCATAGTGTTGTAGAATGCAGCAAAACTTGATCCTGCACGCTCGGCATATAGGACTTCCATATCGTGTAAGTATTGCGAGTGACTGAACAACCCGACTCTGCGTTGCCACTCAGCTTCCGCAATGGCATTATGCCTTGGAAGCGCATAGGGTAGCGCTACTTTGTCCTTAAGGCCAGCCGGGTATCCTCTTTCATAATATAACTGTACTTGCTCTTGAGATGTGGCAGTCAGCGTTCCTTTTTTGGCTAGAAGCTGCCAACTTGGCCTTGAGAGGACTACTGCAAGTCCTGTGAGGAGCCATTGGGAGATAATCTCATATTTGTTACCTGTGCATCGAGCTGCATATGTGTCTTTTGCTCGAAGGAGGAGGCTTTGCGTGAAGGAGAAGCACCCTTGCCCGTCAGGTACTACGTACTTGTCCTCCTCAACTTCATCTGCTTCTTCTTCTTCCTCCCTTTGTGCACTGTAGGGTTCGGCCGGAGTGTTTGCTTGTGGTAGAGGGACACCTCGGCGTTGATCCCCTTGAGTGGTGACTGGGGAAATGGTTCCACTGAAGCTCGGCTGAGGTTGTGCTTGGACGGGGGACAGAACGGCTTGGTGCACAGTCCGGGTCGACTCCACGTCCAAGTCTTCTTCATGCCTGGCCGTCGGGAAAAGCGTTGTGGGTGGAACCCAAATGGCATGCCATTGCACTAGCAGGGAGAATCGAAATGCGCTGTTACCAGTGAGCACACTTGGCCCTCCCGTAAAGCAGCACCCACCTATGGGTTTCCATGTCTCCCGGGACCACGCAGCTGGGTAGTGAGGCATGCCTAGAAGTGCAATGGTTTCCCATCCAAGTCTCGCTAATCGCGCCAGCTGGTCCCTTGCATCCAGCTTTGCTTTTCCAAAAGCATGAAAGATCACAGGGCGCATAAAATCTGGCGCAATGTGACTGGCCTGAAACAAGTGCTCTCCAGGCAGGGATATTGCTTTACAGGGACCTTCTAACTGCGGCAAGACAGACAGGCAGCCTTGTTCAAAGGTGGCACGAGCCCAGCTAGTGAGCCAAGGGTGCGCTCGGCCTGCATCCGTCAGGGCACCTGGGTGCGCACGTTTTGGCCAGTTAATTGCCGACAGATTCTGCGGGTCACTGTTGGCACTTGTGGCACTGCCTGGAATCGGCCAAAATTGGTGACACATATAAGTACCATACAGGGCCCACACTACTGCCAGGTCCAGCGAATGCTCCATTGGGACTCCAAGAAGCGGGGTGAACAAGGACCCCCCTTGCGAAGCTTCAGTCGGGCATTCCGGCGGAGCCGCCATGGCCAGCAGCTGCTGGCGGTAATCTTCAAGCTCTTCTGCCAAGCTTTCTGCTGTTGACGTTGCTTCAACTGGACTTGGGCGATTAGGGCTGCCAACTGAGATGACTAGGCCAGCATTATGCTCCAAATGCGCCTCTGTGAAAAGCAGCATGCCAGTCTTGTTTTGAGTAAGGTCAGGATCGGTTCGAAACCCTGTCAGTTGGGGCCATTGAAACTGACTTTCAGCTAAGGCAATAAGGTCCTGCACTTCGAAAAGGGTAACTGGGACACAATCATTGTCAACAAGTCCAAAATGCACTTGCGGAAACAGGAATCTCGCCGCTTCCAAGACAAAGACACCAGCCCAGTAGTAGGGAATTGATCGCAAGCCATTAGCATGGGTAGCTTGTACCCACAACACATCAGTACATTCCTGTTGAGGGCCAACCAGGGTTCTTCTGGCCGCCCACCACTGGGCAAAGGCTGGCCAGTGTCCTACCTCCTCCGGTGCACGATTATCAACAATCATGTAAATCATGCCACATGCCTCAACACTCTATGATAGCAGCAGTGTCAGGGCCATGACCCTGTGTCAGTGCCGCTGGGTATCCGGGGTCTCTATCTACCGGCTGTGACCTAACGTCTGAAATTCGGCACGTACCAATGTTAGTATCAAGGCCTAGGTAAGACTGCACCGCAGATGGCGTGTGCAGGGCTTGATATGCCTGCATTTTGGCTAGGTGATCAGTATGGGGGCAACCATGCAAAACAGCTTGCCTCTTTTGTTGGGTGATCCACCCTGGACTGGATTGGAGGTGGGGAACAGTACGGACATGCTCATCCTCCGACTCACCTGCGATGTCCAGAGTTCCCCCTTCCATGGCAGCATCCTCTTCATCTTCACTCATGGCCCATGGATCAGCCGGGTATGCCATGGAGTAGCCGAAGAGGCGTGCTCACAAAATAGAGGAAGAGGCCCCCAACACGGGTTGGCAGCCTAGGGGATCCTCGTGAGGAAATTGCCACCGTGAGGCGGCAGTTGCAGTTTAGCAATGTATTGATCACAACTCGAGGTGCCTTCCACACGGGTGGACTGCACTGGCGTGCTGAGGCTCCTGGAGAAGTGACTGCGGCTGCTGGGAGCCAACACGGCTGCAGAAATGTATCGGGCTTAAGGTGGTGACTATTCGATGGAGAAACCATGAATACGTGCCAAGTTGGAGAGAACACCCTACGCCCTGGCACGGCTGCTCACCTGAAGTTCGTTGCATCGGAACTAGCAAGGGCTATTTCCTATCCACCTTCCTGGCTACTCGGCCATACCAAGTTCCATAAGGAAGCATGTACGAAGACCCCTAGGAAGAAAGAGGGTAAGGCACTCCTCAAAACATCTATTCTTCTTTCACCGAATAAACCAAACAACAGCAGCCCTGCCATGTCTAGCTCGCGCTGCAAGTAACACTATTGCTTACCCGCACCCCGACCGGTTTGCACAGTGGCCAGTCTTGCTATCGTGCTTGTCATATGTCAAAATCATCGGAATTGGGGTGTATACTTGCGAGGAGATATGCAGCAAAGAGGAGACCATTAAGGTCGGCATGCACCCTTGTGAGCGGTATGTGCATACTTTGCTGGACAGGTACTGGCATCATCGGTAGGAGGCGCTTGACATCGCCGAGCGTGACTAGCATGGCCTGTACTCGACTGTAAAGGGCAGTGTCGATTCGGTGATGTTCTCTAGCCGTGAAACGCTGTCCTGTTCCTTCTACATTGGCGTGTGGGTCCAGTTCCACTTGCCTGCGAGCCATCTGCCGGGGAGCTACTCCTGCTGGTCGCATCCACGACCGCGTGACAGGTGGCCATCCAATGGGTGATCGCGAGAGAGCAGCAACGTTACTGTTCATGAGCGTCAACAAGGGCTGTTCATGATACAGTATATGGTGGACCATACGCCATCGGCACCCTTTGTTGGGACCATAGACACTAACTCCTCGGTCGTTGATGGCTACACACTGTGGCGTGCACACATTGATCCACCTGTCCTGGTACATTACGCGCATCTTACTGAGAGCCGAGGGGAAAGGAAAGCCATCCTTCCAGCCTTGAACCACTGCTGAACATCTTGGGTGGTTCTCTTCTAGTGCAAAAAGGTGCAACATGTACACATTCATAAGGCTGCCTTCGTGATGAAAATTTACTTGGATATCTAGGACCCCATAATGGATGTCCGGACACTGGTCCTCGTATCGGACATAGGCAGACACATTTACAAACCCGTCGATATCAAGGGATACCGGTTCGGGCGTGTTCCCTACTGCCCACGGCGGCACAGGAGGCATCATGGTGGCTTGTCTTGCGATGTAGCAAACCCGTACACCTGGGTATGCCTGAGCCTCTTGCTGCAGCGCTGAGAACACGCAACCATCAAGCAAGGAAGCTACACAGAGGACTGCTACAAGGCAGGCGTGTGACTGTTGCACAGGAAAGGTGACAGCAGGGTGCAAAACAATGCAAAACAGCGCATGCGAGTGGGGTCTCTCCCTTGTGAAGTTTTCGTGTTGTGAGGGGACTGTGGTGAGACACAGACAGGTGATGTTGCCCGGGAAAGCCGTCACTCCCAAGGACACAACAAATACGGGGGGAGTACCTTTGTGCGGCTAGGAAGTGAACCCTGACAGGCAAGCCTTACTGCACTGGGCATTTTTTGGGGTGCGCACCAGGCCTTGCCGGAGGCTGGTGCTCATCCGAGGGTGTCTCACGTGGACAACCCTCCTGTTCTTTTTGCGTTTCTTTGCGCGGCAGCGGTACGGCAGTCTTTGCCATAGTCGCTGAGCTGTGAGGGCTCGCTCGCTCCTCCGGGGACAGAGCAAACCTAACTTCTCTTTCCGCCCGCTTTGGGGTTATTGCAGTTGATTTGGGCGACTTGGGTTGGGCGGGAGGCGGCTTACGGTATCGGGGCACTGATCTGTCAGACAGCGCCCACAGGAGCTGCGCCTGTTCATCTACTTGCGAATTACTGGGTGCCCATTCTTCTTGCCAAGCCATGGCTGTAGCTGGATAAGCTTCCCATTGCGGCTGTGGGTTCTGTTCCCAAGTATGGTATGAAGGCTGCCAGTTAGAGGAGCTGCTACCTTGGGGCAGCTGGCTTTTCCGTATTGGTTGGTGACCTGTGGGAGGAGTGGGCTGGTCTTTGCGCTTATCTTCCAGGGGTGGGGCTTTGGCAACAGAGCGTGACGGCTTATGCGCCTGAGCTTCCACCGGCGGGGCGAGCTGGCTGAGCACGCTGAGGGGTTCTTTAACCGGGAGGCAGACCCGAAGCGACAGCTCAAGCAGCGGCTGTTTATCATGGTTATAGATGAGCTCACATCGATTCGGTCCAATAGAGACAGGCAGAGTCATGTCAGCAGGGTTACTACTGTTGCTACCGTTTCTACCTAGGTCGCCGATGATGAGAACCTCGAGCCAATGGTATGCGAACATGCGCACAACCTGTCCGCAAGGGGGGAGTGACGTTCCTCAGAAGCACGAGAACATAAAAGCGACGTGGACAAACCAAGAAAAATTGGGAAAGTGAGTGCTCTCTTCTACGAGCCTCTACTGTACAGATGGCAACCACCCCACTGTGGGCAGCAGGGGAAGGTGCTTGGCGACGTGGAGAGCGCACGGTTCCCTTTTCTGAACTCATCGCAGCATATCATTGCTTCGAAGCACGGAGATTGTCTCCCCTATAGTAACTGCTCAAGGGCATCTTCTAGAGTTTCCATTTCTGTGCAGATGTCCTGACATGCCCTAGCTCCACTTTGATGGGCATGGCTGTTGCCCCTCAGCGGGTTGTCTTGGATGATGTGCAGTAAGTCTTGGGTATTGCGCCAGACAGCAGTAACTCTGCGCCAAGCTTCATGCACCAGACTTGGGAAAGGAAGGCGGTGGGACACTGTGCTCTGTGCCTGCTCTTGCTGATCCCTGCGCTCTTCCTGTGCTTGCGGTCGTGCAGCCTGAGCAGCATATACCCCATTCAGTCGTGTTGGCTCTTCTTGATACATGGCGAATACCGGAGGTTCCGGCAGCATATGCGAGAAGGCCGGCTGCGGAGAGATATGTGCGGCCACTCGGCGCTTAGCTGGAGGTGGGAAAGCTTGGAGCGTAGGGTGCGCCAGCGATCGGAAGGGAAAAATTTGAATCAGGTTGCCATTTTCAGGGTGCCACTCCAAGTGCTCACGAACACTGGGGGCAACATTGCTCGAAATTTCCCGCTGTAGCAGGAAGCGGTACACTTTCGCTCTTATTTCTGCGCTAGAGCCGTGCAGGATAAAGCCTTCTTGAGTAATATGCGGATCATCTGCAAAGGGCCGAACGGTAAGGCCGCTCGGCAGGTCAACTGTGCATTGAACCAGAGCATCGGGGATCATTCGCAGAGGCCAGGCCGGAATGCCACCAAGTCGAGGCCGTACCTGTGGTCGCAGGCAGCTAGCTGCAACCAAACATAACGGAAAGGTGACTTGCTGCACCGTGATTGGCAGGCGGATAAGGCTGACTTCTACTTGCTCTTGGAGGCAAATTGCTTGTGCAAATTCAGTAAGAGAGACCCCTTGCACGTCAAGCTCAAGTGGAGCATGCATTGCACGTTTCGCCATTCGCAAGGGTAGTTCGAAACCAAATGTGCCCCCAGCCAACACACGGGTGTCAGCCTGGGCCACACTGGCTTTAGTTACTAGGTGCCCTGTTCCGAGATGTCGCGCGCTTCCGTGCTTCTCTTGAGCCAGCGGCTATCAGGGGCGCAACTTGAAAGGGGCTGAGGTAGAATACCGTAGTTGCATAGTTACCAATCAGGTGTGTAGAAGCCCTTGGGTGAGACTCCTCTGACAAGCACCATGGGCCGGTACACTCTATGCGGTGTTGTCCCTGTATTAACAGGAGGTAGTCTGTTATGTGCAGCTAGCAGGAGGCTCCAAAAGCTGTGCCAGGTGTCCTTACCCGGTAGGGGGGATCTCCGTAACTCCGTGCTGCTGCTTTGGACACTCGTCTGGCTCCTGCTATTGCCATGGGTCACCTGTTGAGCAGGTGTAGTCCACCAGGCCTGGTCGCAGAGAGGGAGCACAACCGGTTGCCGCGGCAGTCTCCACGCTAAGCCCCCTGATGAGAGAGAGCTCAGAGCACTTTGCGAGAGACGAGGGAGGTAACTGCAAAGCCAGCATATGAATGGCCACACAGAGAGGAAGGCAGAGAGGAGTTTCTTGACGTCTTCTACGAAAACACCATAGTCGTAATCCTCAGTGGGCGGAAGGACAACTGTGGTCATGGATCTCCGCCGGTATACCTCCCATTCTGCGCAAGTCATGACTGGCTCATCTTCAAAGGCCCAGCTAGTGGTTGGCACCGGGATGGCAAGCAACTCAGCAGGGAGGGCAGACAGCGATTGAAAGGAGAGGGTATTGATGTCGTCTGGTCCCTCCCTGAGTTGCCCATTCCAGTGCAGGATTGGACCAGGAGGGCCAGCAAGCCCTAAGTCTTTCAGGTGCTCATGAAGGACATATCGCTGCTCAGCGGTGCTCCCCACAAAAAGGATGCCACTCAGCGAGAGGAAAGTGGATCCCGTCTCTGCCTGCAGCGGATAAATCTTGGTGGTATTCTTGAGCTGGGCAGTAGCTTCTTGAAGGAGCTTGGGTATAGCTGCTACTCGATAGCAAGGCGGGTCGATAACCCTATACAGCCCTAGCATTTTGTTCCTTGCGGGGAGGGCGCCTGCTATTCGCAGGTGGTAGTGACGTGCGCAGTAACGAATTGTGCATCGAATGAAGTACAGGCGGTGTCGCCTTGTAGTGAGAGCTGCGCAGTTAGATCAAGTGCCCCTTGATCAGGGACAGGGTCAACTATCTGCACCCATGCGGGTGGACGGGGTTGAGAAAGGAACTGCAGGGGTGGAGTCTGTCCTTCCTTGCGTGCCATGCATGAGGAGGCTTCTCAACGCACAAACTCTATGCTATCTTTGCTTGAGCCAAAGGTGCAGCAGCCCACAAACTTTGAGAAAGCGGTGAGAAAGCACCTAGTGGAGAGGGTCAGCTTTACCACCAAAAAATCTCGACAATTCTGCCACTCTGGGGAGCCGATTTAGACTATACAAGCCGCTGCCTTTTGGCGGCATTGCCAGTTCTAGCACGTTTAGCAAGTCTTTCTTCTAGCGCTGTCTGAGCGAGTACGCTATCCGCTTGGTACAAGCGCTTGGCACGAAACACGACGCGGGGTGGAAGCGGATGGTTAGCCAGGGGGTTACCCTGGATCTTTCTTCGCTTGAATGAACGCGCAGGCAGTGCACAAAGTTCGCACTGCAAGCCGTCATGCTTTTGCCGAAGCAGTTCACAACGAAATAAAGGGGGGTCATGTGGGGAGAGCTTGTACCGATCAGTAAGATACTGGTGTAGCGCTGTGAGGTGTTCCTCAGTGGGACACGGGGCTGTCCAGAAACCATCATGCAACCAGATAGCCGAGTGAAAACCAACCAGACGTTGCAAATAGCTGTAGGCAGCCCAGGTCAATTGTTGTTCCAAGATTTCAAAAAACCTGAAGGGGGCAGCACGACTGCGATCACGCTCCCGAGCATAGCACCATTCTGGCGGATTGTTCATGACAAATCGACTGGCTGCACGCAATTCAAAGGCAAACCTTGTGAGCTCGGGTAGAGGAGGATGGGCAAGGGAAGGGAGCTGACGGGAAAGGAAAGCGAGCGCCTCCCCTGGAGAGTCACTGTTGATTGCTACAAGTGGCCACTTCTTGATCAGTCCATCTAGGTCTTGAGAGCAAGCCTGCTGGCCTGGAGGTGCTAAGACCGCTCTGAGCCACTCTCGAACCTTCCTTATCGGGAGTAGCGAGCAATGAACGCCAGCCTGGGCGCAGCATCGTCTTGTGAGCTCATAGTGCGCCCCACTTATGTCAATTTCACAGTGGCTGCGACCAAATAGAAGAAGACGAACTTTACGTGGGAGCTGCTGAGCCGCTGTTCCGACAGTATAAAATCGGCCATGCCCATCACCGGAGGATGGTTTATAGCCTACAGTGAGCTTGCCTTGATGACTTCTTGCTACCGCAAGATAGTCGTCAACAGCACTTACATGGGATTTCAGCTGTGCGAGAAGGTTTGCAAGTCCCTCATTGGATGTTTCGGGGCATTCAGTGAGGACAAATGCAGGAGTTGGCTGCAGGGGCCCGCTCGCAATAACAAAGCCAAGCTTCTGTGCTAAATGATATGGGGGCACCGCACGGTGAGCAGCGACAGCAAGAGGTTGGTCAAAATGCCCTCTGGCTACTGCACTAGCCTGCCCTGCAAAATAATCAGCTAATTTGTTGCATTCTCGCGGTAGGTACACCAGTCGAAAGATAAAGGGGGCGCTAGCAAGGAGACTCTGGCAGTCTTGAAGCAGACGAACAATTTCCGGTCTTTTTACTCGCCCTTTTCCTTGAAGATAATTGAGGAGCGGGAGTATATCCCCTTGGATGACTGTGCCTTTATGAGGTATGCCACAAGCTAAGCACTGGCTGTGATATTCGAGGGCAAGTTGAACAGCAGCTAAACAAGCCTTGGCTTCAGCTACCACATTGTCTGCACATGGGATAAGTGGAATGGACTTCCATCGTACCAGAGTAGTATTTTCTTGGGTCACTTGCAGAAGACTAACTCCTGCGCCTCCTGTCTGAGAAAGCTTGTGAGCTGAGCCATCGAACTGCACTAGGCATCCTTGCCAGTTGGGTGCTTCTCCTATTAGGAGAATAGCATTTTCTGGCACATCGTCAGTAGCTTGTAACTTGTGGTGTACATTTCCACACGCACAGGTATATGGGAGGAGTGTTGCAGTCGCAGCTGGGAAGGGCAGGCGGCGATATTGCGGAAGGCTCGATTAGTGCACAGACCTTTATCCGGGAGAAGAGCTGAGTCAATCTCCGTCTGCGGGAATCTTTGTACTCTGAAATGTTCGGCGTTGGTGCACGGCAGGTCATGGTGAAGCAGTGGAGCTTGAAACCATTGGAGCAGGGTAGCGGGCAAGGATTGATAAATACGTTGCCACAAATCCAAGACATGGCGTTGGGGTGGTCGAACCTTGAGACATTCAATGGAGGGTCGTAGCCCCCCATATTCTGTGACAAGTCGTCGAGAATGGAATAACAAATAGCAAAGTGCGACACCTGTCTGTCGATTAGGAGGACGTTGCCAGCATTCCCTTTCCAGAGGAGGAGCCAGGCTCCGTGGATGACAGGACAATAAGAAAGCCAGTGGTCAATGGCATTAGCTCCCCCTTGACAGAGGACACAGGGGATGGGGGCAAACTGCGCTGCCGGGCCTGTTGAGGAGAGTAGCTTGGCAGCAAATGGAGGAGAGATTATGTTAGGACTGGCAAGTCCAGTACCTTCAGTGCGACCATGCCGGGGCAGAGATTTTAGCAACTCTTCAGACATAGGCTCTGGGAAGCCTGGCTGCGGTCCAGTGCAGGTGTAGCACAGAGCTCCACGGGCAAGCCCTGCAGGATAATTCCTAGCATTACGGCCACACCATGCACAGGGGGAGGTTCGGCTAGCCCGCCCTCTGACGGGAAGCCAAAGGTCCGCATCCTCTCCTAACGCCCATCGCATAACTGCAAAGCGGGGGACAGCCCCAACATGCGCCACTGGTGTTTGCGCCAACCATGCCAAAAAGTTTAGAGATGGCCCATATGTCCACCCATTTCTAGATATTCTTGCAGACAGGTGGGCAACGGAGTCATCGATGTGATGTGCTATTGCATATTGCTTAAATCTATCCAAGAAGCGCCGTATCCTATGCGGGGTATTATGAGACTGATCAAGAAGAGCCAATAATTGTCGCACTTCGTCAGGAGAGAGCAGATGTTGCCAAAATTTCCAACAAGTATGTACCTGACGTTGATAGGACTCGTCAGTGTCTCTGACAAAGGTAGGGAGGATACGATGCCCTTGCCGAAGATAACAGCCAAAGAGTGCAACTGCATGCATGATACAAGGGTCAAGGAGTGGCCCCAGCCTTAGCCATCGGCAGATGCCAACCAGTTTATGCTGTGGAAACCAATGTCTCTTAAGAAGAAAATCAGCCAATGCCCGGTATTAGTGGCGCAAGCATGTGCTTGGGGAAATATCTATGCGTCTGCACATAATAAAATAAGCTGAGTGAGAAAGCATTGAAATAAATTATCTTCGCATGGATACTCAAGTTCCCTTTGTTACCCGCGGCAATTCTCGCTCTGAACTTTAGAAGTTGCTTGGAGAGGAGAGAAGGCATCGTACGAACAAGTGGACAATATTCCATTTGATCTGCGTGAAGGTTACAGGTCCATCCTGTGTGAATTGTTAGACCCAAGTTAATTGTTGTCGAAGCAATACACTGATTACCGAGCCCTGCCTGGTCAACCTGATATAACTGGGTTAGGGTATAAGCATCACTAGTGAGGAGCTGGGTCTTGGAGCGGCACGAGCATGGACTGGCAGCCAGACGCAGCAGAAGGGGGTGTCCATGTTGCGCCCACTCATGGATTTGGCTGGTGCGAAAAAGGGCACAGTGATCTCCATGACGAAGGACAAAATAGTGCGCATATGAGGGGATGTGACGGATGGCGCAAGAGACCGTAGGTTCACCTTGCCCATGCCAGGGAAGGAAAGCAGTTGCAATATCTTGGAACGGCAATAATTCCTGTTCAGGAAGGGGCACAGTGGAGAGTCCAACATACCAACACGTATGCGCATCCATGACGACACCTGCTGTCGACCAAGAATCAATGTAGGCGAAAACTTCTTTGATCCATTGTGGGTCACAATGCTGCCCAACAATGGTGGTGTCATCAACATAGCCAGCAACAAGCAGTACTCGTGGTATTTGATGCAACGCAACAAAAATGGGATCCATTGCCAGGCAAAAGAAATAGACCGAAGTAGATCGGCCCATATCTACTCCTGAGTGAACTGCACGCGATGGGAGCAGCCTTCCTTGGACCTTATGTTTGATACGCCTTCCAAAGAGCAGATATTTAGCGAGTTGAAGCACCCATGGGGCACACTGCCTTATGTGAAGGATGCGAAGGATCCAGTAGGCATTCACACGCTCAAAAGCTTTGGACAGATCTGCAAAGAGCGCCGATGCAGGAATCGCTCCCTCCATCATTTGTTGGACTTCAAGCACAGCCTTTTGAGGTTCTCGGAAGGCGTTTAACATAGTTTGTGCAGGGTGGAAAGAGTGCCGAGTAGCTCGAAAGAGAATAGCAGCAGCTGTACCATCCTGCAGTCGATCTAGTGTGTCTGGCATGCCCAGTGGGCGGAAGAAGTCCGCGGTAGGCCCTTGTTTAGCTTTCGGGATCCACACCCCTATTTGAGTCGGGGCAGGCATGGTGCAGGACATTATGCGATCAAAATCGTCTTGCAAGATAACCGCAGTATGATACGGTAACATGCGCCATAGCGCGTAAGGGAGTCCATCAGGACCAGGAGCAGATTTAGTGAGAAGAAGGTGTTCAACATAGTCATCAGCCGATGGCTCAGGCACAAGGGGCCATGGTTGCGCTTGCTGCCTGTAAATATCGAGTGTTCGCGACCATGATGGATCGTACCGCACGGGCGGTCGAAACCAAAACGATCGGGTTGCAAGCATAGCATCGTCATATTCTTGTGCTGTTTTACATTCTGTCCCATTGTTTCGCAGGAGTGGACCGTGATAAAAAGTACCTCTTGGACAGACTGTTTTAAGGCGATCCCAGAAGAGACGTTGTCGCCTGGCTCGTCTGGCGGGGTCGGTACTTTCTTGACCAAAGGGGATGTTGGGCGTTGGGCAGAGTGGCAGTAGCAATTTCAGCAGCTTGCAGTGCAGACGCGATAAGCATAGCTGGTACGAGAGATTTGTGATGCTGCTGCGGCCAGGTTTGCAAAAGTTCCGTAAGGCCACTTTGCTCGTATAGATGACGGAGGTCCTCATGGCCTATATGAAGGGTTGCCTGACCTTTGTCAAGAAGCTTGTAGAGCTTTTTAAGTGGTGTCAATTGTTTAAATGCTTGCGAGAAGGATCTCCACCAGCTCCAAACCAATGCTCTAGTATGAATTGAAATCGGTATGTTCATCGGGCAGCTTTCAGAAGCAAGCCGTATTCTTCGGCGTAGGTGATGTAGGGCCTGCTGCCGGGTTTCTTCTATTGAGACACTGGCAAATGGAATAGGGTCCAGAAAAACTTTGGTAGGTATCGTATGATGCTTTTCAGAGTGGGGGTGAGGTGTCAGTCTCGGTTTCATCTTAAGTAGCACTCTGAGGAGTTTGTGGTGACATGTTTGCATTCGATACCTTCCTGTGAGCTGGACGTGCAGTTGTGCTGTGTCTAAGAAGATGCTTGGAACTAGGACTCGGTCCAGAGAGGATTCTTCAGCATGTCCCTGCTGGCTAGTGTATCTGTAAGTCGGGAAGGTCGAGTCAATGTCCATAAATCCACCTTTGCTCAGAAAGTCATCCCATATTTGCGGATGGTACTGGTCGCACCGATTAAAGTCACCACCAATGAAGACAGGATGTTCATCAAGAGTTAGAATAGCCTGAAAGATTCGGCTAACAAAAGCTTGTTGGCTATGGGGTGGCACATATACCGAAACAATCCATATTTGACAAGCTTGGAAGGAGACACAAGCAGCGACGGCATAGTGGTCAACCAGGACTTTCTGATTGCAGATGTTCCAGCCAGGAGGGACAAGTATAGCAACTCCTGCCTGTGGGTTAGGATCTTGCTTTGCTAGTGTTGTGGCAATACGAATATCCGGCCACGTATGCATGAGATGCTGGAGTTGTACTTGTGTCCATTTAGTTTCTTGCAAAAGGACCGGTGCTGTTCGTAAAAGTGTTCGAATAATCCATGTTTTGTGGGCATTGCTCACATTTTCTGGAGACCAGCTATTCAGATTCCAACTATAGATGCATCGAATAGACACAGGAAGGTTGGTAGGACGCTGAAGCCTGAACTCCAGGATTTGCCTACATAGGTTCCAGAATCGCTTTGGGACAAGCTGCAATGTTGTGAGGTCATTCGACATGACCAAAAGGGAATCAGAAGAACTGATAGCTTCGTCTGAATTCCATATCCGATGGTCACGTAGAAGTCGTAGTAATACCTGCATAGCTTTTTCAAGTTCAACATGAGGATGGAATCCACATGCAATGGCCAGGTCACTTGTCCTTATGCGTCGATATGCCACTTTCGGAGAGAGAAAATGTATCAAGAAGTGTAACGAAGAGACTTGCGTGATGGTTCTGCCACAATGTTCACAATAAGTCAGCCAATAGAAAGCCCTGAGCCCAGTCGAGATGGTACGCTGTATAAGACGGAGAGTGCCAATAGGCAGGCGAGCGAGTACTGTCATCGCTCAGATAAGTGGGCTTGCACCCTCTAGAAGACAATGCTTGCTGGGTCTCCGTAACTACAGACATAAGTACCATTCTCGACAGTAAGGCTAGGACATTCATCAACAGCTGTGTCCTGGAAGAGTTGCTTCGCAAAGGCGCGAACTACACTCTCCTCTGGCAACGCTGGAACTGGTTGCTGACTTGCGGCATCGAAGGTGGCTAAACAGTCAAAACCACTGCTTGCACGGGCAGGCGTGGCATGACATAGGAAGAGGATGCAGTATGCATAAGGCACCGCAGCACTCCAGATGGAGGACTGCTCATTGGGGCAAAGTGCTTGTGCGGTGGAAGCGAGGACACACAACTGGTGGTTTGTAATCTCCCCTTCAACTAAGATAAGAGGTAGCTGCTCAAGGGTCTTGTGGCAGTGATTGACAAAAGGGTTGCTCGCAAAGCTGTCAGCTCGAGCTAAGGCACCTTGTGTAAGCCTCCAAAGTGCGCATCCACGTTCTTGGAAGGCATTTAGAAAGGGTGCTTCTTCAAACCAAGTGCAAGGTCCTTTCTGTATTGCAATACCAACAACACATTCAACAACATTGGTAAGGAGAGTGGTACTATAGCTGTACGAAACAGTGTAATCTTTGCAAGAGACAACACTGTCTCGAAAGGACAGCGATTGCCCCCCATACTTAAAAATCATGATGTCTAGTGAGTCTTCAAGCCTGATCAAGTAAATGTTGACTACTTCGAGAGGGCCAAGGTATTGCACGTGTAACGGCTTGGACTTGTAGTCAATGACTAAAAAGCCTGTTTTTCTTTCTGAACAGCTTCCTACTATACTTCGGAGAAAGAGAAGAACTCTCGCAAAGATTTTCTGCAGGAAGAGAGCATGTTGATAGACAGCCAGCAGGGGAGCAGAACTTGTTTTTCCTAGCGCATCAGCAATGGTGCTTGAGAAAGGCAACCACTGCGGTACGGCTATACGGTCAAGCTAGTAATGAAGGCCGGCTTGTTTGAGGAAGTCAAGAAATTGCGGTGTGCCAATAGCTTTAAGTCTCGAGATAGCCTGACTTTGTTGGTCTCCTTGAATAGCTTCTTTTGTCAAGTATGGCGGGGGAATATTGCCAACAGTAGGCTGTGCGACTGTGGGTTTGTCGAGCGGTGACATGACCAAAGCACGGAAATCAATGTGCCGATATGGTTCTGGTTCGAGGTCAGATTTAGGGGAGTGCTTGATTCGCTCAAGAGATTTGACAACATCTTGTCGAAACTGGATGTAGTACTTGCGCACAGTATCAGGATGCGCAATATTGGTTATGCTAGGTTGTCGACCTCGCACCCATTCTTTCAGGTTTTCTGGCGGGCCGATTGCAACGCTAACAAGCTTTGGATGAAACGAGTTTCCTACAAAGGACCGAATTGTGCGAGATGTGAGCAGGTAGCTAAACTTCTTAACAGTTGCAAAGTTTTGGCTGAGACCCGAGACATGGAGGACCTCTTGATCTGTAAGGAACCTGAAAGGCATTTCGATGCTGTCGTTATGAAACAACGGCAAGACATCTTGCAAGGCAAGGTCCTTGTCTTTGTTTGATGTGTTCGTAGCAAAGACGCGTAGTAAATGCATCCAAGCTGAGATGTAAATCGGCGGAATGATTGCATTCCATTGGAAGGCAGGTATGCCTTTCTCATCACTGAGGTTTGCTAAGAAGGCAAAGCGGTCACGAGAGTTCCAATAGGAGATGCGCCACAAGAGTGCAGTGGGGTGGTAACTCGACCAACTATATCGAAGAGCTAGATCACTGATTGTTCTGATGGGGCGCATGAAGGGTTGTATGTGGACTTCCCGCAATGCACCTCGTTCTTGAAACAGAAGAGGACTCCAATCTTTTGGCCAGGCTACGTCTGCTGCATGATGCACTTGGGAATCTTTTGTTTCATGAGAGGTGTTGTTCTGAAAAAAGATTCTGTTTCTTTTGGCTGGTGATAGCGTTGAAGTGCACCAAGTTAGATCATTTTTCCAGGTGTTTCAATCCAAGGCAGCCTCTCATGAAGCGAAAGTGCTCAATGCGCATTGAGCCTGCATTTTCAACAAGAAACCGTATGCGGCTGCGAGGAATAACTGTAGTAAGCAGATGAAGCGCAAGATGAATGGTGAAGAACAATACACTCGCTGGGCCACATATGCCAAGGAAGCCTTGGTCTCCTCCAGCATACGTCAAGTCCGTGCACGGGCTACCTCCAATGACAAAGAAGTGACAATCTGTGCAGAGGGCAGCAAATTCTCGTAGCAAACGCGCATTATCAACAAACAGATTGTCGACATCTTTGGCATAGTAAAAGGCACCTCCCCCTTTTGAACTATGTTGCCATACCTGATCAACGGAGATGCCGTGCTTTTCTCCAACTAGATATCGCAATGTTTCATCCTTTTCACAGAGGATACATGCTTTAGGGCGATATCCGATTTTTGACTCAATGATGTCAACTGAGGAGCCGCATCCATCAAACATACTTAAGATGGCATACGGAGGTTTCGCAGCACCATCCTCACCTAAAGAGCTGGCGGCATTGAGAGCGTTTTTATCAATGTCTGTCCGCCCTTTACTATCCTCTGATGTATAGGGGCCGGGCCTGGAAGGGCTACTGCCAAGCCTTTGAGGTGCTCCTACTGCAGCAGAGGAAAGACAACACGGGTCACCATTCCCCTGCTGCCCAGTCAGTGTACTCTGTGGCTCGATTTGTGGTTGGGAAAGAGAATCTTCAATGCTGTCAATGGTCTCAATAGGTACGATGTGTATATCATCTTCTGGTGGACCATACCGTTCTTCTCCATAGGTGTCCTGGGCATTGCATTGTAGTGGTCTATCAGCTGGATTATGGGACTGCTTGCCTGTGGTAGCTCTCTTTTTGGAGCTGAGTTGAACTCTGGGCCCCCGTCCGCCTCTGCTTCTTTTACCTTTGTCTTGCTTTGGTATATTATTCTTTTGCAGCCTTCGGTTTGGGAGGGTGCAATGTATTGGCCACTTTGTGGCAATGTCAGAAGTGCGGAAAAGGAATGCACAGATCCTGTCTCCAGGTCGAATTTTGGTATCATCAGCTTGGTGGAGACCAACAGCGTTGTTGTAGCAAAGGTATTCACGTCTGTGCCCATCATTTTCAAGGACATAAAAATGTTCAGCAGGTTGATCTTCACCATTGAGAGGATCATGCCCTTGATGGACAACAACTGAGACACATTTCCATGAAAGGCCTTTGGCAAAAAAGGGATCCTTTCCAATGAAAGACGCATAGTGGATTGCTTGGGGGTGAAATTCTCTTGGAATTTGCAGCCATACAAGTTTGCTGCTGGATTCAACTTCGACTGTCCAAGAACTGTCAGAAGAGCACTCTTGACAGTTCGGTAGGGTATCACTAATAGTATCTGCGGCACCAGGAAGTAAATTTTCAGTCCAAGGTAGCGCAGCCTTAAAGTAATCATGACTGTCAGCTTGCGAGATCAGCGGTTCTATGATAATAAAGGTTGAAATTTCATAACTGGCTTTTTTACCACAGGTCCGGCAAGCAAAGGCAACTTTGGAGCTAGCTTTTTCACGAAAGGGGGAGGGGAGCGTAGCAACAATATTGTCATAGGTGCGCTTTACTTCCCCGTGTGCTGCAAGTGGTAGCGTAGCCATTGAAAGGGCAAGATGATGTTTATCAAAGGGAAGCATCTTGACCCCGATGGCCGTAGTCCAGCCATTCGCAACTGCAATCATTGCTTGGTGAACAATATGATCTTCAAATTCGACGGGCTCATGCCAATCAGCCTTAGAAAGAAGCCGCAGTGCCGTGGTATAGAAGCAAGCAGTAGCATTGAGATTGTCAAACAACTTTGCCGCTTGTACGAGATCATTTTCTCCAAACTCCATATTGACAAGAGTGGTCTTGCTGGCAACCAGTTGCTTCAGTGTATGCAGGTGTGTCAAAATTCTGCGTACTGTAATGGAAGAGGAGAGGTTGCCCAAATCAGGTACAATCGGTACGATCGGATCCTCGAATGGCGTACTAGTAACTTTGTGTATATGTGTCCCATGTTCAGCAGGTTGCTTGACTGGATCAGACAGAGTACAACCATGGGAGGTGGCATTGATGTCAACAGCAAATTGCTCCTGAGTGGTAGCTTCAGGGCAATCCTTGTTAGCTTCTATTGGTAATTCTTTGATTGCAGCAGTTTGTAGAGTTCCTTCAGCTTTTTTAGCGTCATGAGCTTCATCGGGTTCAAGCATATCAACTTCTTCGATTATTGCAGTGTCCAGACAACCATTGATTACTCGAGGGGCGCAAGAAGTGGAATGAGATTCCTGCATGCTATTTCCATGTGATGAGATTGTGAGTACGCTACCAAATGACTGCTCAAGCTCTGTCGAAAGGTGTTCAGAATACTGGCATAATTCCTTTGCCCAAGCAGGGCTAAATGGATGGCTTGGCGTAGGAAAAATAGCATCATCAAGTTCTTGTGAGGCCTGTTGTAGAATTAGTGGGTTTTGCAACGTTTGCTTACCGTCGCTGCTGCTTTGCTTAGGGTAAACTGATTCAGTTGTAGATTCTTTGGTGACAGCATCTTTTGCACTAAGACAAGGTTTGCCATTGCTGTGACAGGACTCATCTTGGTTACACCCAGAGGGCCCAACAGCAGCCTCCTGACTTTGGCAACTAATTCCATTTGCAGATTGACTGTCAATTTGAGTAAGTGCAACTTCGACTGCAGGCTGTTTGGGGAGGCTATACTTAACACTACACTCAGTAGGGAAGGAGGATTCTTGCTTTGTACCATTAGCTTGAGTATGGTCATCATTGCGAGGAAGTAAGCCTTTATAGTCATTGTTGATGATCATGCTTGAAGCTGGTTCTTTACTCCGCTCTTGAAATGGTTGAGATTGTTGAGATTGCCGCGAGTGCTCCTCGGTTTTTTGGATAGATTGATGAGCAGGTACATCACTCTTATCTACTTTGCATAGAGGCATAGTGTGTGTATCTAGTGCACCTGGCAACTTGGGGACTGGTATCTTCCCCTTCAGGGCTTCAAGGGAAGCGTGCGTTCTTTTAGCAGAGGCTGTCCCCTGGGAGCTTCTATGACTGTCAAGCGGCGACTGAAAAGGACTAGAGTCACATTTTGCTGCGTTCCCATTGCTGCCAGTAGCAGTAGACAGGACTTGCTGTGGGCTGTTAGCAGAGCGTTGTGCTTGTTTGCTTCCAGGAGGGCGTTTCTGTTCTGCATCTAGTAACTTGCTTGGGAGTTTTGTCTTGACGCGCGAAGCCTTGCTCTCTTTAGTTATATCATCCCGAACAACTGTGGGAGGACTTGTAGCATTTGGGAAGGGGTATGTAGGTACGCTATTGTCAGGTACTTTCCAAGTTGTCAGAATTCGCCCTTTAGGTGCAGTCTCAAAGAGATCAAGAATAGTGAGGAAGAGAATGATGTCAGTGCGTTCATAGACTACAAGCTGTAGACTATTGCTGATGCATTTGGATACTTGACCATCCTCAAATCTAGGCTGATGTATGGTTAAGGTTTGGTTGTAATTCAAATGACAATGAACTATACTGGAACAGTATGGCAACGTCAATAAACTGTCTTGTGATACTTCATCTTTGCTTAATTGCTCGGGGCAATTGAAGGAGCAGGGTAAAAAGACAGAGTGATGATTGAGTATTGGCTGTTCGCGGAATAGGAGCTCAAGAAGACTGGCAGCGTCTTGTATTGCCAGCTCATGATTGACAAGACAAACAGGGACAGCCTCATCAAGAATGGTGCACAGAATATCTTTGCGATTAACATTGACATTGATAGACCTGACCCTATTGAAGCGTCGACGTGACAATTCGTTGCGAGGAAAAGGGATGAAAGCACTGATTCTTGCATGTTGGTTGATTCCCTTCGTTTGTGAGATAATGTGATGGTCAGCTCGCATTTCTTTGACATGAACATTCGACATCTGAGGATCTGTAAATACATCAGGTTGTTTGTATTGCAAGATCCTAGCAATCCCTTGGTGATCCTTGATGGCACAGGGTATCTGTTGCTGAATGCAGGAGTTGGCTAAAAAGGCAATGACTTTTTGCTGTCCCTTGCCCTGCATATGTACAATGGCAGCGCGAATGCTGGAAGCATCATATTCCTGAACCAAAAACTGAATTAATTCAGGGATAACATCGCCTTTGTTGTCAAGAAGTGTGCCATCATCTTCTACCTGATAAGCTTCATATTCTGTGCTTCCTACGATCTGCAGTTCTACTTGCCAGGAGTCTGGTTGCGCATTGGAGCCAACTTTGCATTGGATACATCCTTCTTCTCGGCCAAAAGGTAGAACAATGTCTTCATTGAAAAGAGCTTGCCGAAATGTCTCTAAAAGTGTACCTGACGCATATACGATCAGAATGGATCGTTTCTGAAAGTGATACGGAATGTCCATTGAAATAAGAATTTCCTGGATCCTGTTTTGCGTCTGAGTATCAGGTTGCCTGGCATACTTGCGGAAGTCAAGAAGAGTAAAAGCCTGATGCGCAAAGAAAACAGGTAGTCGATTCTTACCACCATTCCAAATGAGTGGCAAGACTCTTTGCACTTCCTGTCTTTCTAGTTGACAGACTTCTTTCCTAAGGCTTTGGTAGACTTGTTCTAAAGGACCAGCAAGCTCATGAATTCTAGTGACCGAAATGCAAAAAGTGATGCAACATCGATCCGTGACTCCTAGAGTGGTTTGGACAGGAATTCCAGTCCGATGGGCGCGAAATCTGACAACACCAGTCATGGATTTTATACGTTCTTGTACTGTGGTGGTAAGAACTTTACTGTTGCACAACCATGTTTCGGCATACTCTAGACTTGGCGAGATGACTTCAAAACCGTTTGCCGTAAAGGAGGAATGCAAGAGTATAAAGTAAATGCTCTTGGTAACTTTCTTCGTTTGACCAAAAGGTGCATAGGCAAACTCTTGATACTTAGATATGCAGTGGACTCGTCCTAGGCGCCTTCGGAGCGCAGTGCAAACTGCAGTAATCAGGTCAAAACAGACAGCGTTGACGAAACACTCATGGACAAGGCACACAAAGGAAAGCTTTGTAGCATCCTGGTAGAGCTGGATAATTTTTTCCTGTACGTGAGTCTGGACCTGAAATAGGACAACTGAGATGCACCGAGTACCAGCTAGTGCTGTACGAATGGGTTCGAGATCATCTTCACTAATGACAAAGAGATCCATGTGGTTCTGAAGGGTACAAAGTTCACTAGGAAAACGGCAGATAAAAAAGACTTGGTGAGACTGATTAACTCGAGGACCAAGTTGATTCCTGAGTAGTCCCTGGTTGCGGAAAGACAGGACAAGGTCTTCATAAATGGCTTGAGAGACTAAGCAGCATGCTTCTTTATCAAGCATTTCTAAAGCACGACAAAAGAGCCCAAAAGCAACAGCACGGGCTGCTGTTTTGGGAAATAGAGACAAAAACTGGCAAAGGCTAGATCCCAAAACGATATCACGGGATACCGTAAGAGAAAAGAGCGAACCAAAAAGCAATCAAAGAAAAGGGGGCAAGAAACCAGCAAATACGACAGGGTTCAAGCTAACTACACAGGAAGTCCCTTCTCTTTAAGAGAAATCCTTGAACCTCCTGCTCACCTATTAGGTGAGTTTGAACCGTATAGACACTGATGCGCGCTAGGGGCCATTCAGTGGGCAGATTGGTGTACAATGCAACAGGGGGCGCCACGGGTGGTTGGCCCAGCTCAGCAGCTTGTGCCGCTTGTGCATCTTGTGCAGCATGTGCAGCTGTTGTGGCTGTCGGCTGGGTCTGCACTGATGCACTCTCGCCATCCTCTGTTTGCGTTTTTGGCATCGAATGCTTTTGAAAGCGGCACAATCTCTTGCATCGCTCTCTGCTCAGATTGCACCGTAAGGTCGGCCTCCGCGAGCCCAGCATGGTCCCCTTCCTCGCTAAGAGCAATCTCAACAGGGCTGATTTGCTTGTCTGCGTCCTCTTTTCGGGGATCCTCGTCCTGTGAGTGGGGATCTTCCTTAATGCGGGGGTTTCAGCCAGGCTAACTGCACCAGTGTGCCCGGTTTGGCCGCCTTGGACCTGACCGCACTGTTTGGTGGCGCGGTCTGAAGGGCTCCTCAGTATACACCCACTGCAGTGAACAGCACTCATCAAAGGCTTTGTAGCCAAACTCTCGGCAACCAGGGGCAGTGACACCTGTCTCTGCTTGCTCAGCTGGAGGACAACTGCTTGGGCAGTCACCCTCCGCCATCTTGTTATTGTCTTGGATGTTGGTGCGGTGTCTTGACAACCCGCTTGGGCAGGCTGTGATATCGGCGGGCTCAGTCATCACTCTTGCGGCTCCGGTGCCTTCGGGGGGGTGTGCCAGCTTGAAGCCCTGCATAAAATCTGCTCCATTCCTCGGAGCCTATCAAGGGAAGACCAGGGTCAAAAGCAAGTGCAGGCAGGTCAATCCAAGAAGCTCCGGCAATCAGCAGATCAGGCCTCCTAGCTGCCACTTGGCAGCATCCCGGAACATGGTCAATAGCCGGTCACGCTTGAGGACTTTGCTCACCCAGCTGACCAAATCTGTGTCCGACTCATCTGCCTGGGAGTCTGTGTGTTTGCCTCCGCAACATTTCTCCATGGCGGGACTTCAATACGCAACTTCAATTGCAGGTGGGATGGGAAGGACATGGCTTGCCCCAGAGAAGGTTCAATGGCACTACAGGTATATGCCCTCGCCGCCCAGGACGTATGCGGCATGCGGGGGTAGCGATCATGAATGATTTCCTTGTTGTGAACCCCTACCACCAGGAGGGGATTGTCTTCCTCTCCTTGCTTCCGGGGTTGGTAGCCGCAGCCGCCCTTCACTCCCACCGACGCAAAACGTTGCTGCTCCATGGCTGCGACGAGGGCTGGAACTAACTGAAAAGTGGACAAAAAGATCGTTGATGGGCAGCGTTTGGTCTCCATACTCCATTCCTCGCACAAACGACATGACGACAGTCTGCACAAAGGTGAGCGCATCAACATCCCTTTCGCCAGACTTTTCCTGCTTGGTCAGGGCTGTCTTTGCTGCGCTTGCAATTTGACGCCTGTGTTGATTATTGTGGGAGCAGCACCTGGAGACAAAGGCAAAGAGGCCGTACTGCCAGAAGAGGGGGTTCGCACAGAGCGCTAACTGCTTTTGGGGTATGAAGGAGCACAGTTTGTGTCCTTGCTTGGCAAATGCAAACAGGTTTGCCGGGGTGCAGCAAATGCTTCACTGATGCGGTGCAAGTCCGCAATGTAGTCACGGTTAATCTCCTCTGGGATGTTCCCAAAGGAAATGCCATGGAGTGCGCTTTCTGCCACTCTCCGCCAGAGGAATGTCCCGACTAGTTGGTTAACTTGCTTGTTGGAGATGCACAGCCTCGCCATTGGCCATTCACGAGGGAGATCGCTTTCCTTTCGTGTCAGCGCATGGAAGGCTAATTGGAGTGCAATGTAGCGCCTGCATGGCTCTCTGCTCTGCTTCTAGCTGTATATCGGTGGCAGCAGTGCTTCCTCTTTCTGCATTCTTTTGGTCATTGTCCAGGTCAATTTCTGTCATGGCATGGGGGTGTTTTTGCGCCTCTTCTGGCTGCTCGGATGGCAAGGCTGGGTTCCTACTGACTGGGACTCTTGCATTCTCCTGCAAGTGGATCAAAAGAACGATCGCCCAGGTACGCACAACCAGTGCCAGTAGGAGGCGCCGAACTGCCGGAAGCAGAAACAGAAGAAGCAGCCGAGGAAGAAGACACAGTCGCGCGGAACCCACCTGTGCTTTTGCGCAAGAGTTTGGACGGTTTGTCACCGAGACGATTCTGTGGCTCGCAATAAAGCCGGGCACACAGCCCCCCCCCCAGGTAGTAGCAGCTCCTCATCGGCAGCCCGCCCGCCTAACCGCAGTCAGCCTCCCCCACCCCCTCCCCCGCATTGATGGTGGCAGTAAGGAACCCGTCGTAGCTGCCCAAACACGCAGACACAGCGCCTGACTAGAGTGATTTCCCTCCTGAAAGGGGTGGCCTTAGCCATCCTTTTCTTTTACTCCAAGCGTTGTTTGCAACCACCATCCGCTTGCTGCCACAATTTTCTGGCTCACAGCAGTTAAGTATACAAGCTAGAACTGCCGCCAACAGAGAAGATGCCGACGGAGCAAGATCAATATGAAGTCTGCATCGATCTTGTGACGATGGCAGGAACGGAGTATTCTATGCAAACTAACATCACTCATTGTGAAGACATGATGCAACTGGAAGATGATATACTTTGCTTCCTGCCAACCGTGTCTGACATTGATGTTTTTGGCTGCGAGGTTGATCTTATCGACTTTGCCTTGCCAGCAGCCTTCCACACAGCACTAATGCAACAAAGCATGTGGAAATTGCTGAAGGAATCCAGCATGTAGGATTTGCGGCCTGGCAGGGGTGTCAGCAACTGCAGATCGTCAAGCTCCCCTCCTCAGTCTTAAGTTTGGAAGATGGAGCCTTTCAAGGCTGCTATGCCCTTCGGGAGGTGGTGGCCCCAGGCTGTGTTCAGTTCAGTCGAAGAGTGTTTGCCGAGCGCTGCTCTCTGAGCAGAATCGGTGTCAGCCAAGCCGCAAATGACTGGCGCCAGGAGCACAGCTGGGCCGATGTGCTTTCGAGAGCTGCCTCACGCTTACATCCATCACCTTTGCAATGGACCAAACCAACAAGGCAAGAGCGCTGCCAGAAGGTGCATTCTGTGGGTCGGGTCTCGAAACCCTGCCTCCCAAGCGACTTTCACAACATTGGCCCACGGGCTTGTGAAAACTGCAAGCGACTTGTGGAAGTCAATCTCATGAGCACAGACATCACAGCCCTTCCAGAACACAATGCCTTTTTGCTGTGTGACAATTTTGAGCAACCGTCATGGGTGGAGCTGCTACCCACTGAAGGACCGGATTCGGACGCCTTTGATGAGGATTTTTTCCGGATTCCCCTGACCTTCAGGCATTTCATCAAGTAGCGGGTGCCTTAGCACCAGTCCTGGTAAGCATCCGTCCCTTGTGCTGCCTTCTGGCTCGGAGAGTGGACCCATCTCGAAGCAGCTGTCCAGTGAAGTAAAATCAACTTACTCACACACAGTTGGCAGACAGTGGTTCAAATCCTGCCGCTAGGACATCCTCCATTTTTTCCACGAGTACGGACGCCGTGTGGCATGGTGCCCAGGTCATCGTTGAAGGAAGGAAAGAATAGTCTGATGGTGGAGAAAAGAACAAGGACAACCAAAACAACCCAAAACCAAACAAACCACCGCCCGCAGGCCGAGTCTCCACCATCATGTAGTCTTTCCTCTGTGCCAGGTGAAACAACTGAAACGAAAACTAATGACTGGCAATGGGCCTGAATTCACGAAAGAAAAGCATGTCGGCGCTGGTCTGTGCTCTAGCAAAGTCTCCAAAAAGGCTTCAAATGGACTTTACTTCATGATGACTAGTGACCAGCGGCCACACCACGGTGCGGCAAAACCATGGTCACGATGCAGGTCAGGAGTATCGCAATGCTCCAACGCCGGTCTGCTGCATGCCGTGGAAAAGACCTTTCTTGTAGCACAACCCGTGCAACTGGTTGCACTTGCAAGTCCAGAGGCATGTTACCAGGCGGTGATCGAACAGTGGCGGCCATAGCAAACGACGAAAGCCTGCAGGTAAGGGTGCGAAAGGGCACACCCCCCGAAGGGAGGTCAACTCAGCACCCTTCGGCGCCCAAAGGTGCCAGAAACAAAAGAGGGGTGTCTCCTAGATCCGTGAAGTGCTGCATCATTGCAAAAAGTGATCTGCTGCGTGCAAGGCCCGTGTGAAACAGGTGAAACTTTGGACTATCCTAGCATGGCATCTGTACCTCTTTGTACAAAATTGGAAATGTCGGACATCAACAAAGGGCGCTAGGACATCCTCCATGGAGCCTGCCGAATCTTCCGGAGCCAGCACCCCCCCAGAAAGAGAGCCGGTGATGGACTGCTGCTTGGTGCTAATTTTCTTCAGCATGAACCCCTCGCCATTTGTGCCGGCCTGGCAACTTGACTGGCCTCTTGAAAGCAGTGCAGTCCAAGAAAGCTCTACTCGCTATGTATTTAAGTGAGGGTGGTAAAGCAAGTTCTGGCAGGGCCGCACAATTCATGAAGGCCTTAACTCGAATCGTATGGAGTGTCTTCGGGAGACGAACTTCTTTGAGGCTCGTGCAGTGCACATTCTTGTATTTCCTCGATTTGTGTAGGTGGCAGTTGTCGCAAGCATGCGCTCCTATGACTTTAAAGCACTGCGTTAGCGTTAGTGTAGACATCCCTGTAGAGCTGAGGCAACCTAGGGCCAATTCCCTGGCAGTGGGTTGCGACGGCAGGCTCGCTTGGGGAGGGACTCTCTTGCAGGGTAAATTCGGCAAGGTTGATGCAGCCTCTAAAGAGGTAATGCCCAAACTTGGTGGAGCTGCCAAACCGATTGGCAATTCCTTCAGTGGTATAGACCCATTGCAGTGAGCAGCACTCATCAAAATCTTTGTAGCCAAACTCTCGGCAGCCAGGGGCAGTGACACTATTGAGCAGTTTGCAGCTTCGAAATGCGTTGTCAGAAATGCTAACGACTGTTGACGGCGGACAATTCGGAGCTGACGGCATGAGTGCCATGCTTCTGAGCCTAAGGCGAATATCTGACTCTACGCTGACATGACGTAGGCGTGGCACTCCTGCGAAAGCCCCTTCAGGGACAGCGCTTTCTGGATTCATGGGGACATAGACAGCAAGCGGAACTTTGTCGATAGGATACCCTTCCAGGAGTTCCTGCGAGGGCAGAAATTCGCTGCAATCCTTGAAAATGATGCAGTATTCCATACTTTGTTGCAGTTTGTCCCAAATAGGGTCCTCCAAAAGGTCTGTGTGGCCAAATGCAAAAATTCAATCGAACACCCGAACACTTTGAGGTCACGGAGACCAGGTAATCCATAACATGATCCTCCAAGTCCGCCATTTGCCCAGACATGAGATGGCCGCCATGGCTACACATGATTCCGGACACAGGGTATGTCTCTGGTTTAGCCTGAAGTGCCCCTGTCTCAATGTAACAGCCTGTGGTTTTCCCACAATCCATCCACACTGGGCGCGAGCCTTAGCTCGGGTCCGGCCAGGTCAACTTGCGCCCTTGTACACAGCACAAACCATTCGTGCATGTAGTTTCTAAGGGAAGGGAGTAGATGGCCACTAACGCTCTGTACTAGGGCTTGATGAAGCTACACATACCTACCCTGCAACTCTAATGGCTCAAGCTAGTGACTTCAAGCTAGTGACGTGCCAGCTGATACGCCTAGGCCCAGTCCTCGCTGCTGTGAAGAAGGGATGGTGGCACAGACCTGCACCTTCCTCACGCTGGCAGGAGAGAAGCTGTCCATTGAGGTAGATTTGAATGCGCATACCGGCATTCGGGGTTTTGAAAAATGCCGTATTAGCAGAGCTCCCGTGAGTTGCAATTTGTGCAAATAGACACCCACCAAGTCCTAGCAGACCCCATACAGAGCAAACTCAGAGCCAACCACTGCTACTATGTGATTGCTCGGCCATGTTTTGTAGAGGCAGCACACAAAGGGCAACTCAAAGGGGAAGCCAAGGCAATCAGAGTGCCGCGAGGTAGGAATGATAAAATCCCACCGCAAGCCTTCTCCTTTCACACGGAAGTCCGACATGTCCTAGTTGAACCCGGTATGAGGATTGTAGGAGAAGCGGCGTGGAGAAGCTGTCGACAGCTGCAAGTGGTCCACCTGCCAGACACGGTAGTCAGCCTGCTGCATGGTGCCTTCAGCCGCTGCCGAGCCTTACGCGTAGTGATTGCCCCTGGCTGCCAACATTTCGGCCCTAAGGTCTTCGAGGAGTGTTGCTCCCTAACCCAAATAGGAGTGACGCAGTGCCCTAACAATATACTCGCCCCCCCAAGCACAACTGCGGCCCCGTGTGTTTCAAGGATGCACGGCCCTCCAGCACCTCGACCTAGGTAAGGAAGGGCGAGGCTCTACAAATCTGAACCGAAGTCTGCCTGACTGCTGCTTCCTGGAAGCAGGCATCGTTGCACTCTATCTATCGTCAGATTTTAACAGGATAGGAGTGGCCGCCTGTACAAGCTGCCAGCAAGCTGCAAACTGTTGATTTGTTCCAAACGGACGTCATTGAAATCTTGGGTTCAACCTTTGCGCACTGCTCACAGCTACAGCAACTCAGCCTTTCCCGAAACTTACGCATCATTGAGCAAGAAGCCTTTCTCAAGTGCACCTCGCTGCAAGAAGTCTGCATCCCATCATCCCTGCTTTACATTGCGCGGCGTGCTTTTGCAGGTTGCACGCAACTTCGGGCAGTTCGTAAACAAGGGAAAAGCAAGACATGGCGAGGTACATATGCCCGGCTCAATGCCTTTGACAAATGCGAGCAATTGGACAAGCCCCAATGGCTCCGATTCCTGCCGCCAAATGCCAATGACCAATGGAGAGACGACTTCCAAGCAGCCACACGTTAGACTGGCAAAGCTCGGATGACAGTGGGAATGGACCGCTATTCTGCTGTCTCAATTTTGTGAGCCAGGCTCAAGAAAGCTCAGGCTAAGCTATCATTTCGGCCCCAGTAACAACGTTACAGTGAGCCTGCAGGAATGAGAGCCTTAGCTTTCGCTCCTAAGAGGCGGGTGGTATAGAGAATGGTAATGGAAGGTTGCCAGGCGGAACCTTAGTTCTCCTTGCAGCGGCCACGCCGTGACCATTGCTGTACAAAGAGGCACAAGTACCATGCTAGGATAGGTCCACGTTTCACTGGTTTCACCCGGGCCTTGCACGCAACAGGAAACTTTTCGCATCTTAGTGCCTCTCTCTCTTTTTGGAACAGAGAGTACCACAATGGCACTCCTTGAATGCTAAGGGGTGCAAAGGTGACCTCCCTTCGGGGGGGATGGCATCACTTTCGTCAGCAAACCCCTTTCGTTGTCTCTGCCTCCGCTGTCTGACAATCGACATGCCTCTCGTCTCTGTCGTGCAATCAATTGAAAGGGTTGTGCAACGAGATGGGCCTTTTCCACGGCTTGCTAGGCAGAGCAGCAATTGATTCCCCTGGGCAAGGATCAGACTGGCTGACAACAAACAATGCAGGTCTTGCAAAGCACCCGATCATCGCTTTCGCCACTCGATCTCTTGGTCACAGCTTGGTGGGTGGGGCGAGGCCCCTTTGATAGGCTCCGCTGCACTCCGCTCTTGCGCTGACCATGCCGACCGACTTTCGTAGTGAATTCAGGCCCTTAGTTAGTTAGCAGTCAGCTTTTGCGTTTTTCATATGTCTCACCCTCGTACAGAGGAAAGGCGTCTAGATAAGGGGGAATCGGCCTCTGGCCGTGGTGGCGTTTTGGTTTTTGGTTCTTGTTTTGGTTTGGTGGGTTTTTGCTTGGTTTTGGGGTTGCTTGTGTTCTTTTCCCCCTCATCGTTTTGTGTTTCCTTCCCTTTCAATGATGACCTGGGCACTCCGCCCACACGGCGTCCGCACTCGTGGAAAAAAAACGTGCATGTTGAGCGGGCACGCTAGAACCGTTGGTCCGTGGCTCTGCTAAGGGCCACATTTGCCCTGGTGCAACATTCTTTGTCGAAGTCAGACCTGTTGGAGTGGCCACTGAGAAAGCTGGATTGGCCTGAAGGACAATACAATGCTTTGCCGTTGCTCCTGCAACCTTGACCGCTGTCTCGACGTTGGTATTCCGGTTCCTCGGCCTGGACCGCCAGCCATGATCAATCTGGATTCTGGCGGGGGATCGGCTCAGGTTGCTTCACGAGGGTCTTGATGGATCCATTGCGCAAACCTCAGCCCAGTGGGCTTCTGCTCATTAAGCCGTATGGAGCCTGTTCCTATTTGCCACCTTTTTGCAGCTACAGAGCATTGGACATTGGATGCCTATGAGGGGTTCGCACACCTCCTGCGCAACCCGTGCGCTGGTCGGAAGCATCACACTCCACTGATGGACACCTGACACGCCAGATCTGTCCGAGGCGAAGTTGGCTTGTTGGAACTGGTAGCAGTGCCCCGGCCTCGTGATAGCACGTCCGAGGCCTGCAAGGAGGCCTTCTGGTGTGCGGCTTCAGTCAACGTGTCGAGAGGAACCTCTGTGCTGCTATGTAAGAGGTTGCATAGGACCGCTGGCAAGTCGTGTGGCATATACGATGTGCCGCTAGGAGGCCGATGGGGGCTTTAAGCAGGAGCGCTCTATGTTCTTTTGGGTTATCTGCCACCCCTCCAGGACTCTGCTTTGGATCACTAAAGAGTAACCGAAGGAACGGTTGCCGTGGAATGGCCGGGACAAAAGCGTACTTAAGGTCCATGTCTTGCTGCGCTTCTTCCCCTACCAGAATGTCGACTTGTTCCATGTGTACCCTCAGCGCCGAGTGCATATGCGCCTTTTGCTCTCACACTAAGCCAGTGGTTGCAATCACAACTTTGGCCTTGGGGATAGCCCCTGAGCAGTACTGCATGGCTATGTCATGCCTGGTGCTGGCTGTATTGGCCATGTGTTCTTCTCGACTTACAGCGCCCTTACAAAGAGTTTTGCTTGCTCATTGTCCAAGGCTAGCGACCCGAGGAGCTTAGTGAGGCACGACCAGCACTCCAATTTTGAGGTTGGTCGTTAAGACTAACCAAACCAAAAGAAATGTGAGGGATCTCGTTTTGCCTCCACCAAAGACACCTGCAACAGCCAGCGTGGATCTTCCCGTTTGTAGGGCAGCTGCCAATCAGTGCGGGCAGCTCTGCACAGCTTTAAGCTCAGCACAGTGGCTGATGGAATCACCCGTTATCAGCAGCGCAAACAAAGAGAAAAGGCTTTGCTGAAGTGCCTCAGCACCATCAAAATGATAGGCAACTGGACGCGAATAGGGTATTCCCAGCGCAGTGGTTTTGTGTTCTAGCGGCATGGCTGCCATTTGTAAGAGGTGGTCGGCTGAGGCCGTGTTGCCTACTTCAGCTGGATTGAGGATTTGCAGCGACGTGGTTTGGGGAGAAAGTCTCCTCATACAAGAGGGAAGGCCCGACTTGGCGTCAATGTTCATGCCAAGCTCACCTTGTGTTGGTAGTGGAGCAAACGCATCTGGGACTTGAATCACAGCTATGACCCATGCTCTGGGACTGCTATGCCGGGCCGTTGACTCTTCTACACGGTGTAAGGCTTCGAAAGTGTAATCCTGTGCCTTTCTATGCTCAGCAGTGTTGGGTGTCAGCCAGACCCCATTCGACACTGAACTCGCACATGGAAAATATTGACCTTCTCATCAGTGAAGAAGCCCAGCAAGATATGGACTTAAAGTCTGCTTTTGCTCCAGCAGTCCCAAGCCTTTTTCAGGCTGCTGCTCCGTGATCCCAAGCAGAGCCCGGGCGGAGTGGGAGACAGGCAACGAGCCCCATAGGGCTGCGAGCCCACACGCCTGGCACATGCCACATGAATTCCCTGGGGTGTTCCATGCGCTCCTCCATCACAGCCGAGGCTTTGGACACAATAGCCTGGAGGAAGCAGCTGATGCTGTTAGTCACAAGTCGCTAGAGGGCTGCTGGTTCCGCCCTGACAAAGTTCAGGCCGTGTCCTCTTTCGCCAACATGCTGCAGTCCACGTGCAGTGACCTTTCCAGAGGGGCTCCTCACAGGTCTTGGCCCCGCGGCCACCAGCCCTGATGGTCCTTTGGACTTTCGCCAAGCGCAGAGTGCCGCTGGTCAACATTGCTGGAGCTTATGCTTCCAACTAGTGCTGCCATGAGTGCCACCTGAGATGCGCCGATCTACCTTTGTGCTTCCTAGTGGGCAGGTCCTTTTTCCTTTTGAAGATTCACCACACATCACACATGATGGTGTTCTCCTGCATGGTAGGAGTGCCCTACAAAGGGCAATTGTTTATCGCATTCTCCAACAATCAGAATGTCTCTCTCCCAATGGATGGGCGGCAGAGCGAGGACAGGCCAGACCTCCAGAACCGGGGGAAGTTGTAGCCTCTTTCCCCTTTTCACAGCTCTATGCCTTGCCAGCTGTACCTGTCGCCCCACCTCGTCCAACACCACCAATCCCGCCCTGGCTGTTGCCACAAAGTCGCCCCACCCCCATCCATGAGCAGACAACTGAACATATGGAGGTGCAAACTTGCCACAAGCCGACACAGTGCGCCCCCCTGCCCAGCTAGGTGTTTACGCATTGCAGGCTCTTACGGAACAGGATGTGATTGCTGGTCAAGATGTGCCATACGCACGACTCAGTAGAGAACTCATTACTCGTGCCAGTACAGTGCGAGTACCAGCGTGCGACATCCAACGCACCCTCCAAAATACACATGCACATCGTCAGCTTTGCAATGTTCAACCAGGGGCCAATGCGTGCTGGGCGCTAGCTAGCGAGATGGACATGATAGTTACCGCCCTGAGAGAGACGCAGAGCGCTACCATATGAAGGGCTTCCAGAGTTGACCAGATCGACCTTGGCAACCAATTTTCTTGGCTGACCAATTAGCGAGCATACTAACTCGCATCACGGGTCCCTCTACCTACGTAGCAAGCTACGGACCAAGGTTCTTTATCCGGTAGTTGTGTTTCTCCAGCTCGTTGCATGAGACTAAGAGAGCCTGCTGCTGTTCAGGCTCGAAGTAGAGCAGTGACCGCACGCCTCTGCCCAATCTGGCCAAGACAAACAGTAGCAGTTGTTGCCCATGGCCCTCACATTGTCCGAGGCATGGCGCCAACGGACGGAAGCAATCAGTTGGTCTTCACTGATCCAGGCCGTGCCTATTTGCCAGGTGTCTCCCAGTCGGCTGATGAAGGGGGATGCACGAAACGACCCTCAGAACAACCCCACCGTTCGCGTGTATCAACACCTGGAAGATGCACTTATGAAGGCAGGAGCAGGCAACGAGGGCATTTTGGCCCTCACGACCACCCGAGAAGGGCCCAAAACCTGCGCAACTACTTTGACCTTGCTGGCAAGAAGTCAATGCGGAAACGGCAGTCAAAGTAGCAGGGGCCACAGCCAGGCATTGCATGGTCATTCACGGACACTCTACCTTTCTGAGTGGCAGGGCAGAATCTTGACTTCGACCAGGAATGTTTCACCCGTGCAAATGTTGCACATAGCCGTGCTGCCAACCTCACCATTCTTGCCTGCCCCCTGAACATGCAGGGAATGCCAGGGGCTCTGCAAGCACTGGCTGCCCTCCTCATGGAGTGCAAACCACACACACCAATGATGACCGAGATCACGATCCAAGGCTCTCTTGATCTCACAGCAATCCAGGTTAGAAACGCCACTGCTGCTTTCCATCAGGCCCTCTTGCCGCATGAATTTATGGGTTGGCCCTCTCCCTGTTTGCTTGGCAGAGCATCATGAAGGTAAGGTGAGGCGCTTACGCCTTGTCTCAGCCACTCTTTCGCATCTACTGAAGCGAAAATTTCTAGCCTACAGGAAGGGCCATACCTTCCTGGCCGAACAGCCGTTACATGGACTTGTTTGCGAGTACGCGCTCGATGCCTCGCCAACTGGAATGGCCAGTCATACCAGAAGGGCAGCAGACGGGACGCTGGCGGCTCTTGCAACAGCATCGGTCCTAGCCGCAAATGTGGCGGATGTTCCCAGCGCTACCAACCTTTTTGGTCCCAGACTAGGCCCGGGTGACGATGACAACATGGCTGCCTGGGATGTACCGCCTGACTGGCTCGCAGATCATGGGCCGTGCTGGCGTATTGGCTTCGGCTTCTTCCCTGCCGACTGGACGTATAAAATATCGCTGTTGATCAGGTTCCATCTCAAAGGTAGTAAGCAGTTTCGTGATGACTCGACCCGCTGGGTTCTCCTTATGCACAACTGCGATTTTGAGATGGGCAGTGAGGGCCAACCAGGCAAGCAAAAAGGTTCCTGAGAGTGCCAGTCCATTTCGTTTTGCTCTTCGCTTTCGCTACCTGAGCAGCTAGACAGTGCCCAGGCTGCTACCCTGGATGGGTACCTTCTCGGCCTTTTGGCTATGATCAAGTGTAGAATCTGTTCTTATCAGTTTGGCTTGTGGGCCACTTTGATATGAGCTCATAGGAGCCGGCTGATGGTTCCTGCAATGAAAAGCGTGTCTTCGCGACTAACCATGAGGGAGATGTCTGGAGTCTCCACTGAACCAAATGCACAAGAACACGCACTGAGGTGCTTACCTGCATGTGTGATCGTTGAGGGACAAGAACTACTGAACACCGTGCTGAATTCCGCCCCTGTCTCACCCTGTCTCACCTTTTTCACTCTGTCGACATGGCCCAATGAGTTGCGCAGCAGGTTGCTCCCTCTCTGGTGTTTGTGTGTTGTGTGTTGCTTTGTGGGGTTTTTGTTTTGGTTGTTCGTTGTCTCTCTGATGGATTGCAACCTGGAAGCAACTCCTTCTCAACTCAAATAAGGTGACTTGTGCAGAACCTGCACACATAGCGCCTCGACTCGTGCAAAAAAAAAGTACAGTGTACAGACTTAGGAAAACGGCGTTTCACTTTGTCTCATGTTGGTTTGTTGTTTGGTTTGTTGGGTTGGTTGGTTTTGGGTGTTTTTGTTTGTTTTCCTCTGTTTGGTTTGCAGTCTGTACAGAACTCCTTCTCAACTCGACCAAGGTGACTTGTGCAGCACCTGCACACATAGCGCCTCGACTTGTGCAAAAAAGGCGGTTTGCCATTCCTGCACCAGACTAGCAACAGCACTAGGAAACTTTGAAGCCTCACTTGCCTCCAGCCTGGCACTCGCCCTCAGATCAGGTGGATCCACAGGAGTCTTTTGGGGCAGGCACGGGTGCTAGTCTGAAGGCTAGCAGGCAGGTTGTATGCAGCCTTTGCACGCGTGGATCGATTGGTAGCGTGTGCCTGTTGGTCCTATCGTTGCTTTAGTCCTGGTCTCCGGCACTTTCCCAAGGGAACACCAAGGAGGTTCTTTGGTGGGTAGCCTTTGGATTGGGCTCCAAAGAGATGGCCTCTGACATGAGCAGGGCCAGCACACAGGTGCCAGCTGAGGCATCTCTGAGACTTTGGTACTAATTATAGCCTACATAGGAGTCATCTACCCATTTATCCTTGTCCTTGGGAGTACGCGGCAACCAGCGAACCCACTGGGGCATATCAAGGTTATCACACCTGAGAAAAGCATTGATCCGAGAGTACGTTCCTCTCCAAGTCATCATTTGCCAGCTCTTTGAAATTGATTGAGCTGCGTGCAGCCAGCGAAGGCACGCCTTGCAATATAGAGCAGCGTAGGTGGCACGATGACCTCAGTTAAAGAGGTACACTTGAGAAAGGCTTCCTGCTCAACATTCGCAGTTTGTGTGGAAGCCTTAGGGATCGCAAGTGTTTGCAGTGTGCAAGGCAGAGCCCATGATTTCCGTGATCTCTGCACGTGAGAGCAGCTGCAGGCAACGTTTGCAGGCCGCTGGTCCAATCCATGTAAAGTCTGGAGGCAGGGTCAATGAGGTTAAGCCAGCCTCAAGGAAGCAGCACTCTGGCAAGCAACGATTCAACTGGCTGGGTTGTACTCCGACTTTTCCAAATCGAGTTGTCGCAAAGCTGTGCATTTTTCGAATCAACTCTGCCTGCGGGGCTCATTGATTGGTCGCATCATTTCTAATTCCAATTTGCATTAGGGAGCAACACTCTTCAAAGACCTGGGCCCCAAACTGCTTGCAGCCTGGGGCAAGCACTTCGCGCAGTGCATAGCAACGGCAGAAGACTCGTGTTTGTGGCACATGTCGTACCTTTGCGACATGCGAAAAAGCTTGTGGGAAGACTCTGTCGGTAGCATGGAATGGGACTCGAATGGCTTTGGCATCTTCTTGCATTTGCCCCTTGTGTTCCGCCTCCTCAAAACATGGGCTCGAGATGACAGTAAAACAATTGCTATCTCGCAAGGTGTGCCAAATCGGGTCCACTAATTTCTGTTGTGATTCGCGGCAGACAAAGTCCAGCTCACAGCCAAAAGTGCTGCTCTCTCCTATCGGGAAGTTGCTCCAAAACTGCACTTTCGAATTCCTGGAGGCGGTCAAATTCCTGGAGCTCGATAGTCAGACTGCATGGACGTCCTCTACTACTGGGGAGGCCCACTTTGGCGACCCTGGAATCCACTGCATTTTTGG
>CAXAMN010000525.1:98245-113940 GCA_963970005.1 Durusdinium trenchii | reverse complement strand
CTCAAGCTTGAGCTTGGCATTTTTTTAGTGAAGGTCAAGTGTTTTTTGAGCTTTGAATTGCTTGCACTTTCAGCTTTTGAGGTTTTCTTGGTCCACTTGTGGTGAAACATGGTTGTGGACAAGAATTGAAAGCAGATGCTGCGCCCGCCCCGAGAAGTCACTTTTTGGCTTCGTTTCCCAGTTCTTGCGGGGCAGGAACCTCGGAGGCTGGATTTTCTCGGTCGTGTCAAAGCTTCCATTTTTTCGATGCGATCACTGGCGATCACATTGAACCTCCGATGGCCTCCAACCTAAGAGCGATGGCCTCCAACCTACAAGCGATGGCCAAAGTGCAAAAACTCTGACAGGATCCCAATTGTGCAAAGAAGGACTTTGGCTCCTGCGGAAACGCCTGCTGTCTTGCTGAGTTGGAACTGCAACAAAGCCCTCTGGAGGTGCGGGGAGGACTAGACCAGAACAAGGTGAGGACAAAAAGGGGCACAATGCGAGGAAGTGCCAAGATAAAGATTCAATGACTGCGGAAGTACCGGATCTTCTCTACTGATTTTGGTATTGGTAGCTTCTCTTTGAAGTCAATTCCTTCTTCCTTCAAGCCTTCCAGTCCACTTTTGACATGCACTCACATTGCATTCATGCCTCCCACTGCCCCAGTGTAGCCAGGTCGGAATCGAACAAACATGTTGCAAGCCCAATACTTATATAGTATACATGACATTCGTTTGTTTAGCCAAGCAAGCAAAAAACTGCCGAACCCTACATTGCTTGATGCAATCATTCTGTTCATTTGGGGAATGCAAACTCCTCAAGATCGTATCCTTTTGATACATTCTCGAGCAGTCTTCCATTCTCCATGCCTCCCTGACAAGGTTTACACGCAGCTAAAATCCGACTTAGAAAGCTCCGAAAAGGACGGCTTTGAGTATGTGACGGGTGGAAGCCCGAACCCGGCGGATGATCTTCGTCCTTACAATATTTCCAGCCCAAAGAAGTTCCAATTCATCCTTCAGGACGGCTTTTCGATTTTAAGCTCGACGTTGTTTTGTTTTTTCTTTTTTCAGAACGATTGACATTCGAAACTCTGGAGGGTCGTCACAATGCACCAAAATATTTCGGTGCCAACGGTGACATCCTGAACTTTGCGATCTATGAGGGAGATGCACCCACCAGTTCTGTGCTGCGGATGTTCTCCCTGAGTCGCATTCACGGTGCGTTGGGCGACAACGGACAAAACTACAAAACTCTGTGCCCTGCTGATATTAGGGGGCAGGGTTCCTACTTCCTCAAGTATTTTGGTTCATGGCGACGGGTGCTACCTATTGAGGGGTTTCATTCTTGCTGGATAGAATGCCAGAGACTCATGGATGGCACCTTGGCTGTGAGGGTCTCAGGGCCCTGGGATCCACTAGGCCCTTACCGGGCGATTTTACATGTGCGTCACGAGGTCGCTCTTGGCGAAGCGCTTGAAGGCGGCGAAGCGAGTGAAATATGGCTGCGGCACTGTGAGTGAATTGACTTTTGCGTAGAATGACAGATTCACCCTAGAGGAGTTGCCTCTTTGAGTGACAGTCAAGCTCTTTCTGGTGGGCTTTTGTCACGAGATTCCCAATCAATACTCGTGATCTGCGTGCTCAGGCCTCCTTTCAAGTTTTCCTTGTTGGTTCACTCCATTCTTCCTGAGCTTCATTTGATTCGCGGTTAAAGTCAAATCGTTTGGTGGCCTGTTCCGCAGAGGAGTGTCCATATTTTCTGCGTGTGACGCAACAAACATGCTGAAAAAGAACCTAGTAACAGGGGTTGCTTCAAGTATGAGCCAAGGTGGGCGACCACAAAGGATGTCGGCCTCGAGTATTTGAGTTGAAGGTGTTTTCGTTTTTCTCAATGATCTTCGGACGGTTTTTGTGCCAAGGCGGTCACCTCGTACGCTTCTTTTCCTCTTCCGAGACTTGGACAGATTGTGTAAACTGAGCAAACAAGCGCAAGTTTTTCTAGTTATTCTGATCATTTCTTTGTATTCTATTTGTCTTATATATACTTTTTCACTCAATCCTTTCACTTTCAGCATTTGATTTCTTAGGAGTATGACCTTTGTTCCTGCCTCAGAAAATGGCTGGACTTCGGTTGCATTTTTTTGTCTCTTTCAATTCTTTCCCTTCTAGTCTTCCAGTTGCTTGTTTCACGTCTATTTACATTCTTTTTCTTCAATCTACAACTTCCTTGCTGTCTATTCTTTTTCTTTTGGCCTTCCTTCCTTCCTTCCTTTCTTCCTTCCTCCAATTGCTTTGGCACTCAGCGCCTGTGAGGTGTTGTTGGCGCTGGTCCAGGAGGCTACACAGGTGCCTTTTCCCGAAAGCACCTGCGAAGGGTTCTCCTTCAAGAACCGGCTACCAACTTCAATTCTCGAACTATCATTTTAAGCATCATCATCGACGGCATCGTCATCATCATCATCATCATCATCATCATCTTCTTCTTCTTCCTTCCCAAACGCTCATCGAGTGATGATTGCGTGGACCCGGTAGGTCCGTCTTGGCCCTGTAGGGCCTGCCAACTTCAGCTAAACATTCGATCCAACAGCCGTGCCAAATCTCTGGCCATAGGCTGGCGGAATCTCAATGCCAAATGCAAAATACCAAACTGCCTAGGCACAGACACAAGTGATCCTCACTCAGTTCGGTGCCAAAAAAGGGGGCTGACTGGCGCACCACCAAAGAGGGGTGTGCCTTGGAAAGGAAGCTCGCTGCACTCTTCACTTCAGGGGAGTGTGCCTCCAACAATGCACGATGTGCCACTCCCATGTGACTGTTGAGATCTCGAGGCCGGCCTCTGTGCATGGCGCATTTATGACAGGGTGATGCCAGTGACCAGGTTGGTCCACAGAGATGCTAGTGTCCAGGCAGTCAAGTGCTGGAAGCCATTGGGAGTGCCAGTTGTCTTTGATGGAGGGATCATGTATAATGGTGTGCATCTTCTCCTGATCCGTGAGGATGGGAGATTCTTCTGGCAGCTGAGATATTGACTCAGCTTTCCTATGTGGCTTCCAGTTCAGCCAAAGGAGGCAGCAGTCTTCCTGCCATATGAGGGGAAGTAGTGAGAAGTTCACCTGCTCCTTGCCGGCGATATAGATCCACCAGAAGCCACCCTCCAAGACGGCAGTGCAATAGTGCCCGCCCTTGGCCACTGAGCCAAGGTGGTAGGAGGCAGCGGTGAATGGGGTGTGGTCAATCTCCAGCTTGGTGGCCAGGAAGAAGGGAATCCAGACCTTGGTGTTCCAGGCGGGTCGAACATGACGGTCCGTCGAGGGTCGAAGCGATCGATGTGGGTGCATGTGACATCGGCTGGTCTTGGGAGTGCTTGTAGACCAAATGATGCCATATGCCAGCTTGCCCATAGGGGTTGAGCTCGCTCATATAGATCGCAAGGTAGACTAGCGCAAAGCCTGGAGAGAAAAAGAGCAACTTTTGATGTCCAACCCTCCCCGGAGTGCAAGACCGTGGGATGGCCAGCTTGGAGACAGTGAGCCCTGCCTTGTCGGAGAAGAACCAATCTGGTAGTCAATGGAGGCGTCCAAGAGAGCCAGGAGATACCCAAGGACAAAGGTGAATCAGAAAGCTCAAGACTTTAAGGTAGGGTCCCCCTCCATGATGTTCTCCAAGTAGATGGATGCGGGCCCTGCTCAGCAGAGGGGTCTCGCACTAGCCTGTGCCATGGGCTGGCATGGGGCCTGAGAGCTAATGGCCCTTATCATCATCATCATCATCATCGTCATCGTCATCGTCATCGTCGTCGTCATCATCATCACCATCATCGTTGGTCGTAATCGTATGAGGTTGCACAGATGCAGGTGATTGATCTGATTGTTAAGGGTTAGCGTCGTCAAGTGCGTAGATGCAGGGTCAACGCCTGTAGGTGATACAGATGTTGAGATACAGGTGACACAGGTGATGCAAATGTCGAGATACAGTGGATACAGGTGTTGAGATATAGGTGCGAAGATCTAGGTGAAGACACCGACAAAGTTCATGTACGCAACTACAATTTCGATATCTTTACAACTACTCTGAAGCCTCGCACTTGCGCCTAGTGTATTGTAAACTTTTGTCGAACATGCGAGCAGCCCCGTATTTTAGTGGCACCTGCGCGCACACGTGCTTGTTGGGCTGCAGGTGCCATCAAAGCTGCACAGTTGGGCTTGAAGACAGTCTGCATCGACAAGTGTCTTGGTATGTGAAGTCTAACTATTTGATGCCTCGAAGGTGGCTCAAGGATATGAGCGGCCAAGAAGTCCTTGACGCAGAAGAAACTGAGAAGCGGCATAGCCGATAACCTTTGTTGCTTCTTTAGTTTTTCTTTCTCTCGCCCTCCCTCTGCTGAAAGACCCTTCAGCCAAGGCGTGGACCTCCTGGGGGCACTTGTTTAAACGCTGGGGCCTTGAGATGCTTTGAGATGTGAGAATTGAAGACACCAGTTGTTGTTCTCTTCTTGCTTGGCATCTTGCACTTGGCCTGCTTGGCCTCAAGTGCCAATTGTTTTTCGCATGCGACTGTGAGCTATTTGAACATCATGCAGTCAATGCAGTCATGTGCATGAGAAGACCTTGTGTCCAAGGTGGGGTGCATCCCATCCAAGGCTGGTCGTGGTCACTATCCCGACAAGACAATGCACGACCACGGAGTGGCAACAGAGAATTGAAAAATTTGCATTGACGACCTATTTCCAGTGCATCATCTCTTTTTGCAGTTTTTTTCCAGGCCATGCTGCAATCCTCAGCTTTGTTCCACGAGGCCAAGCAGACCTTCGAGTCGTATCTTAGCTGCAAGGATCGATGACTACGTTCTTTTCCAACACCCAAAGCTTGTTTTTCTTTTTTTCTGTCATAATATCAAAAGGAATGGAGCAGGTTCCGTAGCAGATTCTGGATCTGAAAAGTTGGAAATTGTTCTGTCACATCTATATAATCCAGCACAACATATCTTATACCCTACACAATGTGTTCTACACAGTAGACACCACTTCGTGTGAACCAAACGCAACATGTTTTGTACCACATGGAATATGTTTTTCTGTGTTTGCTTTGCTTCATGGACACACACACACACACAACATGTTATTTCATACCATATCCTACATGCTCTCAACTTGATGTGGAAAACACCTCTTCTATTTCAATGCGAATGCCTCAAGTGTTTTTACAGCAGTGATTGCAGATTGGAAAGGGGATGAAATGGATATGGTGACCAGGCGAGCAGTTTGCAACGTGTTATCTTAGGCGTGGCATTATGGGGGCCGTGGCTTGGCGAGCACTTGACCGTTTCAGATGCAAGCGACACAGACCAAGACGTGGAATAGTGGAAGAGATTCTTCAATGAATTTCAGAGCATTTTGGGAATCATTTGGCTGAGGATAACCTTTCTTGCGACTTCACAAAGATGATGGAAAACAAGAATGCAGCAGTCAAGAAGCTCACCCAAGGCCACAAGCCGTGACATTTTGCACTGGCATGAATTTTCATCCCGGCAGCACGAAGCATGTGTTTTTCATAAAACCCCCTCATGCGTCTTGAGGCATTGAAGGCCTCTTCAAGAGAGACAAGGCATGTTGGTGTTCACTATCCCAAGCGTCCGTTAAGCGTTTTGAGTGGCAGTTCCGTTAAGCTTCGCGTTTCAGAAGAGGGCCAACTTGAAACGGCAGTCGTGCACTTGTTGAGAAGATGCCTCGGATCTGCATTCTCATTACAGTATACAGTACCAGTATGTGGGGTTTGCTCTGCTATGCTTTGTGTTTGGTAGCTTCACCGTCGACGCTCGAGGTGACCTACTTGAAGGGCTACGGCAAGCTCACTGGGCCGAACTCCGCAACTTACCTAGAGCCTATGAAACAGCACCCTGTTAATCTTTGCTCGATCATTTTGGTTCTAAACACTCTCTTTTCCGGTGATTATAGACCTTGGTCTCAGATGTGAAGGACAATGAAACATGGTTCTGATGTTCATATAGCTAAGCTCATGTGCTCGATTCGCTTGATGAGTACGTTTTGGAAGCAGCATCTTCAGTTGAGAAGCTTAGACATTGACTATTGCTTGTGTGCAGACAAGATCAGACAAGTGCAGTGCGGAACAAACCGCTCTGACATGAGCGGATTCGCTTTGCATCCAGGTGAGTGTGGCCATGAATGATGGCAGTGAGCAGACCATCACGGCCAAAAATATCATGTCACTTGACACGAGGAGTTGGATTGTGCAACGCAATGATACACGGATTCTGGTCGAGACAGATTACAAAGTGTGAACGAAATCTGCTTTGTGGGAACCGAACTGTGAGTTGACCACCTCATGGGGCTCAACCTCTAAGACACCTGGTGACAAGGCTGGCTACAGGCTCTGAGATTATTGAGAAGCTGCCTTTTGTGGAAGTGGACGAGGAACAGAGACTTAGGCAGAACTCGCTTTGTGATTAGAGACAACGTGTTTTACGGGTTGTTTGACATGCAGGTCCATGTCTCTTCTTGCCCTGTTGCGTGAGCTTCGTGAGCTGTTCCAAATGATTCTGCCTTTTTGCTTCCGCGGAAAGCAGGAGTGTAGCAACATGTCTGTTAGTCGTTGCTGAGACCAAGTACTCCATCTGTGTCCTGTCTACTTTCCGAAAGGGTTGATTTCGTTCCTTTGGATAAGATGGAGGCCAATTAGGTTGGAGGCCATCGCTAGTAACAAGAAGCTACTAGTAGCTCCTGGCAATCATCTTCTGCGCACTCCAAGGATTGTGTCCTCCACAGGGGCATTGGACCTGTTTCGTGGCTGCAAAGAGTTCCGAAGGTAGAGTGTCCAGCAGCAATATGCAGCAGATGTATACATAGGTAAGATCTCATCGTAGCATTTGCTTGCTCGGCATGGTTGTGGCATACACCAAAGGTTCATGTTGGGACTGCCGCTATTTTACCACCCTTCGCCAGGTATCACCAAACCCCTTTGCTAAAAGAATTGAAACCTAACGTCACTCTGACCCTCACTCTAGCTCACAACATGTAGACATATTGCTCTCCAATGCCTCTGGGTAGAGCACTGCGCTGAAGTTTTGTTGCTGCTCCCCGTGGAAGGCCGAACTGCGTTTTCAAACTGGTAGAGCTTCTAATCCCCTTGCAAGTCAAGTATTCCTAGTAGCTTAGTGTTTCTATTAGCTTCTTGCTACTAGTAAGGCACTTGTTACAAGCGATGCACTTGTTCCTAGTAGCTTCTAATCCCCTGAAGAAGAATTTGGAAGAATTTACTCAGGAAGCAAGTGCCAGAGAAATTGGTGGTCATTGGCGGTGGCGTCACGGATCCGAGAGTGAGATTGAAGACTTGGTCTTCGTTTCTTTTAGACTTGGAAGACTTAATTGATTATTTTTTTCTTGTTTGCGTTTCATTTTCAACTGCAACATGTCTCACTTCGAGGTGATTGGATTGGAACTTGGCTCTGTTTACGAGCGGTTGGGATCGAAAGTCACAGCGACTTGTCTATGTTGGTGGAATCCCATCGCACTTTTCTATCCACTCATTTCTCGGAGATGACAGTTTGATACAGCCTCCTATGCTCTTTACTGCGTGCCACATGTCTTTCACTGACTTAGGTGGTTGAATTCTTGCCCACGATTGGCGGAATTGGGATTGATGGCGAGGTCTCAAAAGAAATGCAGAAGATCTTGCAGCTTGGTTGCCACACAGTCGCACATTTCACAGACGCATCCACACAGAAGGTATGGTAATGAAAACGCTTGGTGCTCATGGCTGCTTTTCCCAGGAAAAAGCAAGGCATCAACTTTATGATGTCGACAAAAGTAACTTGGATTACCACCTGGCATTTGTGGTTTGGAAGCTAACATTTCCAACAGTTGTGCGTAGAAAGTATGGGCTCGCCGCCGCACCTGATGGCGTTCCAAACATCTCATGTAAACGTCACTCTTGTGTGATTGTATTTGAACAATCATGGTTGCTGGAGTGTGAGACCATTTGTGCTCTTAGGTAACAGCCGTGGAGAAAACTGGTGGTCTGGTGAAGGTTGGAGAAGCAAACTGCGCAAGTAGAACCAAGAAAGCAAAAGCATTACTGGCCAGGTCACCACAGAGGCCGCAGCTGGCGGTAATGCTGAGACCATGGTGGGGAACTGCTTCCGATGCTTTTTGACGGGTTTGCCGTTTCGCTTTTTCTGCTTTTTGCTAAAGCTACAGTTCACTTCTTGCCATGAGTGCTAGGATGCCAATGTGGTCCTCGTTTGCGTTGGTCGCCGGGAATTCCGTGATGGCCTAGGTGCTGAGGAGGTGCGGGCAGGGTTTAGTGCAACATCATGCAACATCGGCATTCATTTGTTCGGTAGTTACTAGGAGGTGGAGGAGAGATGTGTGAGTCACACAAGTCATACTCGGAAACCGAACCATACCGAATCATCGGAAGATACGCCAAACTGGCCAAACTGCTGATCCAAGGATTGTGTTCAGCAGGTCACTGATGGTCACAGATTCAGCCTTGAAAAGGCAGATCGCAGGTTCAAACTCAACTGCATCAATGCTGGAAGGGACACCTTGAAAGCACCTCTAGAGCGCGATATTGAGAACGAGCAACAGCAGCAGCGATGGTAAGTTTTTTAAGAACGAGGCTGCCACAAAAGTGCAGAATCCGCAACAGTGAAAGAACTGTTTCTATAAGCTGAGCTCTCGTGGGAGACTCCTGCGGATCAGGAAAGGAATCAATGCTTTGTAAATGCGAAGTGTGCGTTTTTTACAGTAAGTTGAGAGAGGGAGAAGGGGAGGGAGAGAGAGAGAGAGAGAGATAGATTGATTCTAAAGCAGCATGAAGAACTCAATTTACTGAGTTCCGTAGAGAGCTGGAGTTGTATGGTTTCCTGTGCTCTAAGTGCATTGCATGGAGCTTTGCCTGGCGTGTAAGTCAGTGACTCACTGAGATTTTTAGCTGCAGCACTCTCTCAACCCCAGTTGTGTGCACCATGCATATACAGGATTTGTCCATCAACGATTTGTTTAATACTTGCAATCTTCAACAGTTCAGAGAGAGATGGTTTGAAGCAGGCTGGTTTTAACCTGTGTTGGCAAGATATTGCAGTTCGACATGGTCACTACTTACTCGTCGGAAATACACCGTGCCTTTTAAAGTACCGTGCCTTCTCAAGATCTCTGTGCCTTGCTGCTTTCGAATCTCCGTGCTCATCAGTCCTGCCTTTGCTTCTTTTCACAGACTCAAGGCACATGCCAACTTACTGCGCTGGTTAAGCGGTGTTGGCCCTTATATATACGAGGTTCCCTTTGAACTTGGGTCACACAGACACACAAAGCAGATCAATTCTGTGCATTCATGTCAAGCCTTTAACATGCATGTGCCACACTTTGTTTTCAGGTGGGTGTTGAACTTGATGGCAGAAAGATCAAGGCGCACCAGTTGCGAGATGAAGGTGTTCTTTTGCTAAGATATGGAAATTAGATGAAATGAGATTTTCGAAGGAACTTCCCTTTTGTATTTCAGATGTAATTAATTGCCACTTAGAATTCTTGACTTGGAAGGTCGATGACACCTTCAAGACATCCGTGCCAAGCATTTATGCCTCCTGGCACACCTCACAGGTGATACTTTTATATAGAGTTTTCGCTTCATTGAACGTACATGCTTTTGTGCTTTTAGATGCTGTTAGGCACAGGAAATTAGAATCGCTACTTTTTCTTCAACAATTTGGGCGTAAATACAGCAGTATGGCTTGCACTCATTGCCATCAGATTCTGCTTGTCGTCATGGAGTGCCAAGGCCATTGGCGACATCATCCACGGGCCAATGTTGGCCCACAAAGCAGAGGATGAAGGCGCCATGGTCGCTGAGCTGCTTGGCTCTAACATGGACGACTAAAACCGAACACGCAAACAAAACTCGACTTGGAAACCTGTCGCAAGCGTCTTGATCCTTTCTCTAGACCTGCAACAGCCCTTGGAGGAGACATGCAGATCCCTACACGGATTTTGCTATCTTCCCAAACGCACAATCCCAGGTATTTGGCCACCGGAAAGCATCCGCACTTGGACTACAACAATGCCCTTCCGGCCTGTACATTTGCACATAGTGAGACCATCGGACATTCATCTTCGTCAGGTGCCCTCCGTTTTGTACACGCATCCAGAAGTTGCCTGGGTGGGCAAAAGTGAGGAAATGTTGAAGCAGGAAGGCGAGCCCGTGACGTTTGTACTGTATCTGATTTTGAGTCTGCGAGCAGATCGGATTTGCGCAGCTTGCACAGGTGTTGAGTACAGAAAAGGAAAGTTTGCTTTTGCTGCCAACGGGCGATCCATCGCAAACATGGACACTGATGGCTTTGTGAAGGCGAACGAAAACGGAACGACTTTGGAGAGGTCTCCATTGCTCGATGAGCTGCATTTGCAGCAAAAATAGTTTACAACAAGGTAGAAAAACACAAATTAGAAGGGGAAGTAGTTGGTGCCTTTCCAGGTCCTGTCCTGCAAGAAGACTGACAAGCTTCTGGGTGTACACATCATCAATGCCATTGCGGGGGACATCATCAGTGCCCAGATGCAATCAGATCCAAGAAACCGGGGATCTTGAAGGTTGTGCATGATAACCTTCGGAGTAGGATCTTCTGTACCTTGATGTACCTTGTGTTGGCATTTGATACCAATGTTTTCAGATTCCAGCACAGATCAACCTCATACCCAGCTGACCCACATGCAGCAAGACACCGAAAAGCCTGGCAATTCACGAAACGGCGTGGAATCTCTTGACCACAGGTTTTGTCAAAGGGCACTGTTTGGATCAAGAGGAACAAGTTGGATACCGTGTTTGGTTTGATTCGCAACGATTTGTTCAGCCTAAAGAAACTAGAACGAACACGAAACATCCATAGGCACTTTAGCGTCTCCATGAGTCTCCAGTCTGCACTTTGTGCGACCTTTGGTCACTAAGGTGGTGCATGTATCGGCATCGAGTATGGTGCTGCCTCTGAGGAGTGGAGAGATCAGGGCACCATCCTGGGGCCGAACTTTGTTCCGTTTGGCTCGGCTTCCAGTCAACAACGATTTCTTAAAGAATTGAGTTTTGAAATGTTTTGAATAGATGGGTTTTTGAAACAGAAGGTCTTAGCCTTGAGCAAGTTTTGGAGGACCTCGCGAGGGTTTGCATGGCGCATCCTACTGTCTCAGAGGTGGGGTGAAGAAGGGGAGGATATTGGCATCTTTGGACATTCATTATGTTCTTTGATGCGCCTTTTCGTGCGCTTGAAAGCTCAGACCTCAGGTTCTCAAGGGAGCTGCCCAGAAGACTGCCTTCGGTAAAGCCGTTAGCGGATGAGAAGTTGCATTGCAAGTTGAACAAGAATAGCAGTGGCAACACCATCACTGACCATGAACTTTTTTGTTGACCCAATGCGTTTGTACCTGAGGGGCTTGGACCGTTTGTGGCAGTGGCAAAATGCATGTCCACATTCCGCTGTGTTACTGTAAAGTCCAACAGTAACTGCACCAATGGTGCATATCGGCAACAAGATTGGTGGTCTTGTGCCTGTATTGCTTTGTGACTTCAGAAGGAATGAGAAAAGAAGCCTCACAGCTTGCATGCAGCATTCATCTTTGTCCTTTCCCACAAATGTTCAGGTCAATTTATCCATTTTGCTTACTTGTCAATGATACATTTGGTTTCAGTGTGCATTTTTGGACATGCTGGCAATACTTCGAGATGTCGGTGTCTTCGTGTGAGGGCGCAGCTTGTTGAACTGGATGCACTTAATATCCAAAGCTTAACAAAGGAGCCAAGGGCATCGCTACTAGGAGCAAGGACGCTACTAGAAGCGCTCATGCAATCATGGGCCCTAACGGCCCTAATGGGGAACGTCTCAATGTGCCGCAAGGGCACGAGGGCGCACTTGGCATGCAAGTTAAAGACTTTGATCATTACTTTCGTTTTTGTACCCGCTCCTACTCAAATTGTATCAGTAGGCACCTAATTACTTAAATTAAGTAAGAGAGTAAGCTGGTAGCTACTTGAGCTACTACCTCCTGGACGCAGGATCACGCTTCCTTGAAGAAGCGCTCGCGCTAATGGCTAATGATTTGGTTCCTAGATTTTTAGGAACTTGCACATTTGAGTTTGATACTTCGAACGTGACAGAAGATGGCATCCACTACTGGTTGTTTGCTCTTCTTTGGGCTTGGCTCAGCGCGCTGTCGCAGCGGTTTTGATATACCCTGGTAGCGAGCCTTAGCTCTTTTTGGTTAGACATTCAGACTACATGTCGGCAGAAGCAGAGTTTTGCATGCGTGTTCAGTTTCATGTGATAGCAGATCATTTTGGACGCCGATTTCTTTGAGTTTTCTTTTGACACGGATGCGACCTGGAGGTCATGGCGTCTATCGCCTGGGACTGCTTGGGGTGATGGCAATGAACGACAACTTTTTTCAACTTTAACTGTTGTGCTATTTCATTTCTTTTGTTCCGTTTTCTTCCAATCCTTCAACCTGAATTGGAATGATCCACAGGACAGAAGGAACTTGTATGAGACTACAGCACCAAAACACAGAGAAAAGACAAAAGAGAGACAACGATGGGAAAAAGAAGGCGATAGGAGTATAAGCAAAGACCCAAGGAAACTATATACAATACGAGACCTTTTTTTGCCTTTTCGAAGAGACGGGGCACTCTTTACCTGCCTCTTTTTGAGGACCGGGTTCCCAGTGCGGAAGCTTTGGTGGCCTTTGAGCTGGCATCGCGTGAGGCGAGATCGAAACCGTTCATATGTTCGCACATGTCCATGTTTTTCACGAATTTGACACTACGAGCAGGTAAGTCTACATTATGTAAGCATACAGAAGCGTGCACTGACGGATGTCGACTTTCCTGGGTGCTTCAAGTCCTTCACGCAGGCTATTGCCAACGGCAACTCCTCTGGCTGCGATGAGGCAACGACCTTGGCAACATACCCCAAAACGAGCTGCAACTTGCAATTCACGTAGAAACGTATGACATGTGACAGACATGCGATAAATTTTGTGTAATTACCTTGTAGACTTTACTTTGTTTGTAGCCAAGTTACTATCAAACAGGCCACTGCTTGCCTCGCAGCTGCGGAGGCCGCCGGCTTTGGGAAGGCAGAGGAGGCTGGAAGCTGCAGCTTCTGCAGAGAAAGTCTACTTTGTTCAAACTATGCATAGCCATATAGGCCATGAGCATGCTAAGCACTTCCAAAGTTCATTCCATGCGCAGTAGCATACCCTGCAGGCTTCTAGTCAGCTGTGTGAATCTGCAGTCTTATCACGGTTGAAAATGCAGATTAAGCGTTTGAACTGAGCAACCTCAAGCGCTGAAGGCGGAAACATCAGCCTTAGCAGCGCTGAAGCGCGCCAAAGAGGCAAATGACATGCAATGTCAGGCGCAGCGTGATGCATGCTTTCCAAGCCTTATTCTCTTCATATATTCTTCATTCATATTTTGAAGATTTGGACGTTTTCCAGATTTAAATCAAAAGCGTCAAGGCAAGTTGAGCCATTCATTGCCACAGGCAGCTGCGCATTTGTTGCTCGCTGGCTTAGCAGCAGGGACACATTCTGCCATCGAGGCAAATTCCGCCCGAACTGAAGGTGTCCAGGATTCTTCAACAAAAGGCGCTCTCGCAAGGACTTAAGGCTTTGAGTAAGGGGTAGCCAAGAATAGTTTTGTCCGCTTCTTCACAAGTCAGCCATACCCGGTGTCATGAAGTGCAGAAGCGCACAGGCATTTGCACACCTGTATAGGTTGCAGCGTGGAAGATTCACAAGACGTTCTGACTCTGAATGAGCGTTCCATGTTTTGGCAGCTCGAAGTGTCCTTTTCAGGCTTTGGTGAAGCCTTCCCAGCACAATCCCATCAAGCTTTATGAACCACTCTTTTCCACAGGTTTCGAACTGGAAATACATGCTGCAGTAGGCAAGTCCTTTTCTGCAAAGCGTAAGGCAATAGACTATGAGACTTTTGAACTGATCATGTGCGACAGGCAGAAGAGCATGCCACTCTTGCAAAAGCCCTGTTCAAGAAAATAGGTGGGCAATCAGAGGGAGCGAGATTCCAAAGAAGCTGTGTAAGAGTTTGCACTGCGAAGCGGATGAATCTTATTGGATGCTTGAGAACAATGAGAACCTTAGATATCTCTTCGGATGTTTCAGGACACAGCAGTCAGAGTTTTTCATGGCCAGACGATTGTAAGAGTTTGTCAGCACAATGTGCTTGGCTGGATTGAGCAGGGTTGCTTGAAAAGCTTTATGCAGATTTCAACTTCATGAAGTTCTGATTGCTTTCAGGTGACGAGATGGGCGAGGCCAAAGCAATTCATTTTCACGGTCAGGGTGCCTCAGGGACATGACATCACATCAACACTTCAAGACTTTTGGATAGTCTCCTTCTGGTGTTGAGTGACATGAACAGGAAAACTTGCAAAATCATGACCAAGTTTCCCAAAATCTGGGAACCAAATCATTAGCGTGAGCTATCCTGCGTCCTAAGTAGTAGCTTACTTGTAGGTACTAGCTACCTCTCCCTACTAGCTACCGACTCCCTAGCTAACCTATCCCCTAGCGGCCTACCGCCCGTGGTTAAAAAAAGGAATATCTACAGTATATGTATATATATATATAACAACCTCCTAAAGAAAAGACATCTCCAAAGTCTGGTTATTGAAGTTCTGCACCTCAGAGGTTCCATCCACATCCATCCTTTTTCACGGCACACTTTCTTTGCCTTGTCCCACTTGTGCCGGTTGTGTTCGACGGTTTCATAGCAAGGTTGGGCTTTAGCTTGCAAAGGCAAATTCGAGGAGAGAAAGGAATAGCGACTTTTGGACATCAAGATGCTTCAAGATGCTTCAAGCACTTCGTTGTTGAGCTTGCTTGGATTCTGTCTGAAGCACAAGCCAATAGATAGCATATATTTGTTGGGAAGTGTTCTGCATCTTTGACAGAGATACAGTGGTTGGCCTGTTTGTGTGTGCATGGTACAGATGTTATGAATTCTGAATCTTGGGCACAGCGCAGATGCTGCTGAGATCAGAACAGTGTGGTAAGAAGACTCCATGCCTTCGCAACCAGGAGGGTATCGAGATGTGCACCGATGCTGCCATCCGCTTCCGGCAAAAGAACCTCAAAAAACTCGAGGCAAGAAATGCACACCGAAGCAATTTCTTCTTTTGAAGCACAACAGCTCTTGAATTGCTGCCATCACATCATTGTATACCTAAAGCGGTTGGAATGCACAGCAGTGGATCAAGAAACTGGTGTCATTTATGTCATTTGCTCTAGGCTTTAGGGTGCTATTGCATGGGACGGCTTTTCTTGAACCGCTGTCGGAAACCCAGACGTGCGCACGAGCACCAGGCGCTAAGAACTGGGGGAGAGACACGTAGTCGCAGAAATCGTGACATCGGAAGTAGCTTCTTGCTACTAGTAGTAATGGCATGTAACGCCCTTGTTACTAGTGGCGATGCCCTTGTTACTAGTAGCGATGCCCTAGTAGCGATGCCCTTGTTACTAGTAGCGATGCTCTTGTTACTAGTAGCGATGCCCTTGCTACTAGTATGTAACGCCCTTGTTACTAGTGGCGATGCCCTTGTTACTAGTAGCGATGCCCTAGTAGCGATGCCCTTGTTACTAGTAGCGATGCCCTTGCTACTAGTATGTAACGCCCTTGTTCCTAG
>CAXAMN010000525.1:83871-96502 GCA_963970005.1 Durusdinium trenchii | reverse complement strand
TAGTAGCGATGCCCTTGTTACTAGTAGGGATGCCCTTGCTACTAGTAGCGATGCCCTTGTTACTAGTAGCGATGCCCTTGCTACTAGTAGCGATGCTCTTGTTACTAGTAGCGATGCCTTTGTTACTAGTAGCGACGCCCTTGGTACTTGTAGCGATGCCCTTGTTACTAGTAACGATGCCCTAGTAGCCATGCCCTTGTTACTAGTAACGATGCCCTTGTTACTAGTAGCTTCTGTCTAGAAAAGTATGTGAGGCTTTGGTTAGTCGCGAGTTTGTTCACTCCGCCGACTTTCATTGGCAAGTCTGTTTGATTTGGCTCGACCTCGCTTAAGGCTTGCCTCGCGAAGCATCCGAGCTTGCAGAGGATGCTGTGATGGCTCTTAGGACGTTGCAGCCACCCCAATCAATGCTGCAGGCAGATTGTCACGTCCTCTCAGTTCTTAGTTTTGATTCTTTCGGGCAGATCGTCCATTTGCCAGGCCTATGCCGCTGATCTTTTGGTGCAGGTGGGATGCTTCACCTTTATCCTCGGTTACACTTTGTCTTTTATTTGAGGAGGCATCGAGGTTATCTCCCTGGACACACACACAAAGAGCCGTCAAGCAATTCCATTCTCACAATTGCTGTGCGGATTGCCAAGCTCGTTTTCTTTGCCCTTCTTGGCTTTGCACATTGATAGTAGGGGAAGACTTGAGCGATATGGAATGAACAATTGATGATGCGTGGACCCAACGGTACAGCTCAGCCGCTATGTGCACTGGCGTCACTAGCTGCCATCCAGTTTGGAAGTTCAGTGACGACTCCAAATATTTATTCTGATATGTTTTTCTTTATTGGCCCTAATAGCAATGGCCTCCAACCTACTAGCGATGGCCACCATCCCAAGTGGATTATTTTTAAGAGTAAGAGTAAGAGGTCAGTTGGACTCAGCAAACTCAGCGCTTGGCATCAAACTTGCCGACATGCAGCAGCCAGGCCTTTATCCTAAAGGGGGACAGTCGCTCGGCGCTGCGGGTTACCAAGGAGAGCCAGGGCCCAAGAAAGATTGGAAATCATGTCCCTCACGTCCACACAAGTTTCCGCGCAGGTTTTATCAAGTCCCCCCGCTTCCTCTCTCTCTCTCTCTCTCTTTCTCTTTTCAACTTTCAACCGTCCGTGGCTTGGCCTACTAGCGACGCCTAGATCTGGACCACTTCAAAGCCAGAGCAGCAAGGCGCACTGGAGGGTATTGAGGAGTGCCGTTCCAAAGACACTAAGACACAAACTATTCTGTGCCCATTCGCGAGCGTGTGTACAAAGGCTTCTATGTTGGAGGCCATCGCTAGTAGGTTGGAGTCCATTACTACTAGTAGCAAGAAGCTATTAGTAACAAAGGCACAGAATCCGTTCTTGGGCCCTCTTGAGACTCCATTCGATCAGCCCCACACAGCTGCTCTCGTGCACGAAACGAGCCCTTCCCTCACCTCCGCCAGGCGAGAGCAAACGCTAATGCTTGGCACCAAGACGCCCAGCTAGACGAGACGGAGTGAGGTGTTCAATCTGTCTTCTTTCTAACCATCGCCAAGCCAACAGGCCTCGTAGGGATCATTCCGTAGAAGCTCATTACTGTAACAGTTCTGTGAGAACGAGATAACACTTGCCACGGACTTTGGTGCATCACCAATTTCCCTCTGCAGTTTCTAGTCTAGAGCGCTAGTTGCAAGGCGGAGCTCCAAAAAGAACTGCTGAATCGAATTGCTGCACACAAACAATTGCATGTGAAAAAGCAATTGCAAATGATGGGCGCACACACGACGCTGTGGCTATCGGTGTTGCTGAGGCTAGCTGCAACTGGTGCAGTGCACAACTCTTGTGAGAACTTCGCAGAAGCTCAAAAAGTCTTGGACGAGGCGAGATCTCGATAAGTGAGGGACACCCCATATCTTAGCGTATATAGATGTTTGCAGGGAGTGAGAATTTGCACAGGACTTAGACAACAAATTTTGGGTCTTCAAAAAGGACGCCTCCTTTTCAATAGTTTTGCCTTCAAGGTTTAGAGGGTTGATACAAAGTGGAGTAACCTAGAATGAAGCTTAAACAAAGCCTCAAACGAAGCCAAACACATGAAAACAGGCCCTAATTGACACTGGCCCAAGTGCCTCGGACAAGATATTGGAATCGATTGTGCCCCGTCGTGTGCATAACATTGAACATTAAGGTGGTATATACATAATCTACTGCAATTCAGCTTGTGAACACAACGGACAATAGTAATTACCCGGACTGGTGCCAGGCGTATGAGCAAGTTTTTGTGTTGTTTTGGTAGAGCAAGGCGCAGGCATGTGTAAAAGTGGCGCTTTGAACAGTGGCAGATTGAAAGGAATCAACTTTTCAACCCCTGAAAAAAAGGAACCGCCTGGGAATTCAACACCGGTTTTGATTACTGTAACAAATCCAATTTGATCTTTGGAGGCACAGACCTTGGTCTCAGAGATTGGCGACCGGAGGCAGAACAACTGCAGTCATAAACCGCCCTGTGAGACTTTGGATTTTTCGGATCTTGATCTTTGATGGAAAATCCCTATCGCATTGCCATGAGCTTGAAGTTCTGGTCATTGAAGCTGCAAGCTTGCCTGTTTTTTCAGGTTGGATGGCTTGGTCTTGAAGGAGTTGGCCTTTGCGCAACTGCAGAGGAGACGGGACGTATTTTGCACCGGATTGTCGTGGGGAGGTGAGATGAGATCCACACCGAGATGAGTTTGGCCTTTTGAAAGTGTCGGACAGTCTTATGGGTGCACCAGGGAAGGATGATATTTGCGCCGGACAAGCTGCGCTGGTATTGCAGATTTGGCCAGTTGGACGCGCCATTTCCTGTTTTGTGCCAATAACCAACCCGTCACGATTTTGATTAGTGTGGACTGACAGGCTTTGCTTTCATTGGAGCACTGCAACGCAGCTGGTTTGCTTTCAAATCTTAGTCTGGAAGGAATGCCTTGGATGAAGCTTCTGCTGCCTGTGGAGAGGTGCAGATAGTCTAAGTGAGGTGCAGATTTTCGACTTACAAATTCTAAAATCTTTTCACGGGTGCCCTTTTTAATGGTGAAGAGGCTGGCTTCCGTCCCCTCCCTTCTCAGGTTCATTGTTGACTTTCACTTAAGAGCTACTAGGGGCTCCTGGCCTTACTAGGAACAAGAAGCTACTAGAAACAAGTGCCTTACTAGTAGTAACAAGTGCCACGCTACTAGGAACAAGTACGACGAACGGGGCTCCTGGCATCGCTACGAACGGAGCGATCGGACGCCGTAGGCCATGTCAGCGTACCAGAGTGCCGGCGACCGCCTCGGAGAGGTGAGATTGTCGTGGTGTCGATTGGTTGCTTCTTGTTACTACTAGTAAGGCACCTGTTACTAGAAGCGGTGCACTTTTTCCTAGTAGCTTCTTGTTATTGCTTTGTTTGTTGTAGTCATTTTTTGCAACTTTCTTAATGACCAAAGCAGCTTTCTTTAAGATGTGTTTGCTATGTTGTAGCTTTTGTGTGGCCAGAAACAAGAGCACTTAAATCCTTGCAACCACCTACTGGCAAAAATAGTGCAGGCCTCGGTCTTGGCTTGCATGGTGCAAATCAAGACGAAGAAGGAGGACTTCTACGCCGCATCACAGGCACGGTGGGAGATTCCGAAATGAGCAAGTTGCACGTATCGGGTTGAGTGAAACAAGAGTTTGCGAGAGTTCGTGCATCTTAAGAATTTGCACCAGGCAGCTAATGAGCAGCGAGCCATTTTCCAGCAATTGGGAGATCGCAGCAGAGAGGTGGGCTGATGAGCCGCTTCACGGCTGTTGCAAGATTTTGCAAGCTAGCAGAGGAATGCAACTGGAAGGAGTCATGTTGATGAAGATTCTACTAAACAGAGTCAGGTTTAGGGTAAGAGACGGCTTGCAGCAAGCTTGTAAGAACTCCGATGTATTGTCTCGCAGGACTTGATGAACTTAGAGCTTGGGAGTGTGACTGTCTAAACTCCACTTTTCGCTTTGCCTCAAGGCAACATGCTTGCTGACTGCTGCAGGCACGACCTCTCAAAAGCATTGATTGTGCCTTCAAAAACAATGCTTGGAGTGTCATCCAATCTATACTAAGAACTCTCCACTCAGGGCTTGACATTGAGGCTGCCTCACCAATGACAACAACCTCGATCAAGCCCTGCAGCTTGCCACGACCTCAAAAAACAAGCATGTTTCAATAGGGCATATGAGATTGGTGAGCCTGGCGAGTGTATCCAACGTGGACTGATGACACGGGAGCAGGATTTGGCGCAAAGAGAGGTAGTGTGTCACTTTGAGGCCGATGAGGCATATGACATTTGCAGGGAGATCGAAGAGCCAGCTGGTGAGGCAATCCGACAACATCCCAGCCTGGTGTGTTGCATCCTTCTGCTGTGTGAAGGTATGGAATGTGTCCTTTTGTACAAGCGGTTGAGCGGCCTCTTACAACAAAGTTCAATGTAGCATTCTTCAAATTCTTCAAGTGGCTTGTTGCTTCACCTTTTCTTCATGCTGCTTGATGCATGGTGGCAATGAAAGTAGTCACCTTCTCATGGTCATTTGATACAATTTCTCACACATTACACTGTTAGAATTGTAAGTTCCCACTATTTTACTTTTCAAAACGTCCCACCACAATGTATGACTGGGTATCTCGCCGCCAGTTGGCGTCGGATGTATCTTACGGGGCATTTTGTGAGAGATGTCAAATATAATCAAACATCTATATACACTGTAGATGCATCTGGCTGGTTTCATGAACTCACTCGAGGATTCCTACCCAAGAGTGCGTCAAACCGTGTTCTTGGCAGGCGCAGGCATTGATGGCTCAGGCAGAGATCATTAGCCAGAGAGAAGAGCCTGGATCTCAATACGTGGGAAGTGAGCATTGCACGAGTGAAAAATAGCTTATGCTGCATGTCCGGTCGTTTCTCATGAAGGTGTTGCGAAAATGTGTTTTTCTTTTGGACATTTGCTGTGTAAAGACGTGCTGCATTCAAGCACTGAACTTGCTCAGTATGGAGACGGCTGTGGAGAAGGCTAAAGAGATGCGCCGTCGAGGTAAAGACATCAATTACAGGCCGAGAGCGGAAAACAAAGACTTGATTGGTGCTCACCAGGAGACCAAGAAATCGGAAGAGATTTCAACGGGTTAGAAGTTACACATTTCACCTTTCCATTACTCACAGAAGGGACATTTCACTTTCGTACGTTCCGCTGTCCTGCACAGGCTTATTGAAGCACAGGCATGCAAGGCCTGCCCGACAACCATTAAAGAAAGAGAGTTGAAGCCGCTCATTTCGTGGGAATTCTGGCGACCAAAACGGTCCAATAATTTACTGTAGCTTGCATACTTGACCCTGGCATGATTTCACCTGCAACCACTTCACAAAGACACCAAGTTTGCACTTCGGAAGTTTTGCCTGTCACTCACAATCTTGCGGCAGTTGGACAGTGCCAAACATGGACATTCAGAGAGGACATCATGCGTTGATGCAACTTCAGCAGACACATCATGGGATGTCACTTATCATAGCTAGCGAACCAGCTGCCAGAGGTGGCTGCTTTGCGACAGGACGTGAGAACTTGACTTCACATGCCATGAGAGGTTGATCTTCAATTCAAAGGGCAGCAAAGCCATGCCAATACAGCTATATATATATATATGGAAAATACTGTTGCATGTTTCTGCGATGCATCCTGTGATGCGGGATGATGTGGCCGATATTTTTGCTTCAATCATGCTGTGAAAAGTCATGCGAGGCATTGGCGAACGTTTACCAGTCCTTTGAAAGGTTAGTGGAATCGGTGCGTGCAGCAAATGAGGCTGGGTTCACCATGTTTCACACATTGTTGAAAGATCCTGTGTTGCACGGTCAGTCTGACCATCATTTTGGAGAAACATGGTTCGAATCATGTCCCGATTCTGAAGAAAGCTGAGTCCAAGGCCGTCCAACTTGCCAAGAAGGCCACCTACAAGCCGATCATCGTTGAGATGATGCCCGATACTTTATGCACTTCGATTTGTTGATCGAGCAGACTTTGACCAACAGCTCATTGGTCTTGGCCGTAATTGAGGCTCTTGGCCGTCAAAGTCAACAGCTCATTGGTCTTGCAGGATGGTGCGCAGGTAGGATTGTGCAGGTCTGCAATTGTTGAAATGAGTTAGCAAGCCTGACTGAACTCAGACCTAGCCTAAAGCTCTATCATTCACTTTAGGAATTGGGCTTGAATTCATGCAATAGGTAAGAGCGCAAGACTTCTGGTTCTTCTATATACTTACATTGTGGAGTTTTATTCACCAACAGCGAAGCTTAGGGGTCTTCAACCATAGTAAAGACCTTGGAGCAGGTTCCGGAGCAGGTTCCGGAGCTTGGGAGCAATTTCCCACAAGCTCCAGAGCACTATGCAGAGGAGAATGAGCTGCCGCTGTGATCAGGTTGTCGCACCGTAGCACTGACACGTCATGATGCTGGCCTGTTGTCAAGCTGATATGCTGACATGCCGTCACCCTACCATGCAGTTTTTGCTGACCTGCCAACATGTCATACTTCTATCACGTGGTGTGGTGTGCTGTCGCGCAGACGACATGATTCGCGCTGTTTCGCTGATACGCTGGCGTGGCGTCACGCCGGCAAGTTGTCAGGCTGTCATGCTGACTCATTTTCACTGGCTTGGGGCACACTAGGTTGCTAACGTTGTCATTCTGAGATGCGAAAATCGGGTTATGGTGCCGTGCTAACTTGCTGGCCGGCTCCAAGGCCGGCAGAGGCTTCCTTTCTTTTTTTGCCTGTTGGAGTGTTGTTGTCGTGCTGACGTATCGCCGTGTCGTTATGCTTGCATGGCACATGGGAAAAGTTTGTGCTTTTGACAGCAAGAGTGCTTAACAGAACAGACAGGTTGTCTTTTTTCTTTGGCTGGGGCATACCGTATTGCTTTGGTATATCATGAATAAGTATTTGTCCAGAGTACTGCAAGAATACCGGGAGTAAACATGTCCAAACCACTGCATCGTGGATCTTCAAAGATCACAGGAACTCAGAAACACAATGACACACCGTTGCATGTTAATTTTCCAAGACCAAAACATTTCGTGTGGAAGAAACATGGTACGTTTTATCACGTTTCAAGACTCTCGCACTTCGCAGGCCTCACAAAGAGGTGGAAACACTTGTTTTTCTTCCGAAAGGATTGGTTGCTTCAGACTTGAGGCAAAACAATGGGTTTCTTCCATATATTGCAATGCGGTTCTGCCTCATGCACGACATACAATTTAACACATTAAGAAACTTCCACCAGTCATTCACGGAAGGTGCCCTTTCATTGTTTGAAGGGTCCTGTTGCAGGTCTCTATGCGCGGAGCAGAGAAAGCGGTTCGTCCTGCCAGAGAGGCACGTGATGTCAGACGTAACGGAACGAACATCTCAGGGTTTCAGTGTGAGCTAAGCCACCAGGTTCCATATTCAATTGACTAAGCCTAAGCCACCACAAGGAATGACAAGGAAGGAGTTTTGGCTGGGCAAACTTGGGTTGTACTTGACTCTGAGATGAATCCAGGCAGTGACAGTTGCCAAAGCCACTGGAAAGCGATCACTTGTCAGCCACGCGCTCGGAAATACCATCACTGAGATGAGCAGCTCACAAGGATTTTCATTAAATGAATCCTTTTGAAACGAAGGACGCATTGCCTCAAACTTGCATCAACGTGATCTATTTGAGTCGTTTGAGGCACCTGTTTGTATCAATTGGCAGAAGTGCAGTTGATGTCCTACCAATTGGGGCCGGCAATGGGCTCCGCCAAGGAGGCGGACGGAAGGGACACGCTTAGCTTGATTCACTTCTTTGCTTCTCCGCCACACACAGTGCTGAGCTTTATTTTTCGCAAGTTGGACTTGGCGGTTTCCAAACTGTTATATACTGATATATACTGCATATGCCCGGTAAACTTTCCACACGACTTTCTTTGCTTTGGAATGCAACGCAATACTTTCGATGGCAGGCCCTGGACAAGTTCCGTGAAGGCGGTGATAAAGCTGGAGAAGCCGGAGCGTGGATCTTAAATTGAATCTGATATTATTTTTTTTAGGCTGAAAGTCTCGGTTTCAGAGCTCCGGTGTAATTAGTGTAATTGGCTCGGGGAAGGCTATCATCCTCATTGCAGAGACGCACTATGCTGGGGGCAAGCACGACAAGGCCGTGAGCGTTCAATGGCCAAAGACGCTGAAATGCCTCAATGTAGTGCCTTGTAGTGCGTCAAAGAGCCGGATATTGAACACCTGGTGAAGTGCCGGTTGGTCTGAACCCTGAAGTCTGAGTTTCTTGATGCCAAGCACCTTTTAAGCAGTGTGGCGCTTGCACATGAGCGCCGCCACATCAGGCAGAGGAGACGGTGAAGGAGGGCATTGATTTGGTCATGCCGCCTTGTGGACAAAGTGTTTCAATGTGCATACTCCAGCCAGCTGCGAAGCAGCTAAGATTCAGACAAGGCTTGACAGTACAGGCAGCGTCGAAAGAGCAACAGGCCAAGCGGTCCAAACGAACATGTTCCAAGTTTGGCAAAGCGGTCCATAGTGCCAGGCAGCTGAATGCGGTGACCAGAGGAAAGAGTCAGGTCCTTAAGACATGCCCGAAGATACTGCTTTTAGATGCTTTTAGTGGATACGACGTGAAAGAAATGGCTTCGAGTTTGGAGCTGCTTGACAGGATGGCAACTAAAGTAGACGAGCGGTTTACCGCCGTGTTCATGGCGGTTCCTCAAGCTGTTCTTGAGGCATCGAACAAAGCTGCCCATTTTAGCGTCCTTGCTCCTAGTAGCCCTTTGTTCCTAGTAGCTTCTTGTTCCTAGTAGATGCCAGGAGCCCTTAGTAGCGTCCTTGTTGGAACATTCCCAAGAACATATTTGGCTTGGAACTCTTTAGAATCGCGGATTGGGTTCCTTTGTAGCAAATGACTGGCGCTAATCAGTTTTATTCGTGGAGTGCTTGATTTCCAAGGCAACAAACAATGATGTTCAGCAATTAAACACTAAACTGCAGATTGCTGGCTGCTTGCCAATGCAATGACCGCAGATTGCTAACCAAATTATCAGCAAGCACTTGCACGTTGTGAGCCGCTTTGGGATCAGCTGGGACAGGAGGGTGAGAAGGAGGTGAAGTGTGAGTGTTGGAGGAGGAAATCAGTTCTGGAAAGACCAAAGCTTTCATGAACTCTGTTTGAACCAATGCGCTGTTCATGAACTACTACATCCACGCAAGGCGTTTCACAGGTTGGGGAAGAAGCTCCTAGATTGCCCACCATGCAAGACCTAGCACCTGGAAAGCAGAAGTTTGTGTTCGCTTGACGTTTGCACTCTGGCTGTCCAGAGGTCATATGGCAAGGCGCTCTTGCAGCAGATACAAGATAGTTCGGTCCGCTCAGGCTACAGCTTCGCTACAGCTTCACTGCAAACAAACAGAGACGTGAGACATCGTGAGACGTGACAGTTTCACAACTTTTGCCGTGTGCATTCTCAACGGCAGGGCAAGTGCACTGAGTGAGTGGATAGCCTGCTCGACCTGGCCAAGTTAGGAAGACTGAAAGTGATATTGTTTTGTTGTTTTCTAAATGTATGTATCCAGCCGCAACCTCTCAGTCTCATTCACAAGTTACAGTAGTTCTTTAGTCATTATCAGATTATCATCCTGGACTTGCAAAGACGGCATCATTGCTCGAAAGCACAACCCCACCCTCCCTTGGCTTTCCGTGAACTAAGAAAGTGAACCAAGAAGGCACCCCTTGAGCAACTGCTTCTCCTTGCTATCATCACCCACCTTGCCGAATGCATTTCTCCAAGGCCGGCGAGCACAGCAAGAAGCTGCACAAGCAGCTCGACCGGCAATGGTTCGGACTCCTAGCACACACGGAAACATTAGGCCAGCTAGGAAAGGATATCAATTCATAGGGCACATTATTTGTGACTCGGATGTGCAAGATGTCAGCTATTCTTTTAGGTTTCATAGGCCCTCAGCTGCCCGGAAACAAATTCCTATCAATTCATGGCACTGACATTTCCCATTGAGTATTCACTTCTTGACAATTGCATGGCATGGCGAACTGTGACAAATTGTTCATGTAACTATTTCAAGAGGTTTGCCCAGTCAGAACCAACTCCAAACAAGACAATGAGACCTAAGTGAACAGGTTTAACTTCCCGGCAGGCAAGTTCCTTACAATCGGGAAGCTCCTACGAGGCTTTCAATAGAAGGTCCTACTCTATGGAAGCTAAATGGAGAAAGTAGTTTTCTGGATGCGGGTTGTTTCGATCTTTTCGTGCTGAGATGCCGATGCATATGTTGCCTCCACAGGCACGCCTGTGGCCAGCTTTGTATTTCCGTCGCATCGTTTCTGCACATATCAAGAATCTTCTTTGCGCAAGAAGCAAAGGACGCATTGAGCAGCAAGCACTTTGCTTTGAGTTTTGTCATTCGCAAACAATTTTGTCGTTCTTAGATCAGCTTCAAGGCGGGCGGTCCAAGTCCTGAAACACCCGCAGCCGGATCTTCTGCCGTCGTGGAGTCCAAACAGGCTCGACTTGGAGACTCCGACACTCCCGAGTTTCTCATACTGAAGACTCTACCGATATTTCTTTCTTTGTATTTCCATTTTCATTTTCTTTCTTTTTTAAATTCTCACCGATCGAAGGGTTGTGGGTGTAGCTTGTACTTGGGACGGACCATGAATCGAGGTATCAGTCATATTCATACCGCATCGACGATCGTCTGCAGTTCTTCGGAGCGACTGGGATAGCTCAACCCCTTGACTCGGCCAGGTGGGTCTTGACCCAAATATGGTTTCAGCCACGGTCCAGGAGCGGCAACGGATACAATAAAATGAAAGAAAGAAAGAAAAGAACAGAAAAGAAACGAAACGAACAGAAAAGAAAAGAAAATACATCAAGAAAGAAAGAAAGGAAGAAAAGGAAGAACTAATAAAAGAAAGCTCTAAACTAAATAATGAATGGAAAGGCAAGGAAAATAAAAGGACAGAAAGGACACCAAAAAGGAAGAACGGAAAGAAGACACAAACAGAGCATTCTGAGACTTGTTCCCGAATGCGTAGCGAAGGCTTCCCGTTTATAGTTGGGGGTCTGGGGGTTGGAGCTGTGTTTGCATGGCTTGCGTCGTCTCGTCGTCTCTCGTCGTCTCTCGTCGTCTCTCGTCGTCTCTCGTCGTTTGTCGTCGTCGTTGCGTCTCAAATTCGCCGCCATTGGGGGAAGCTTTTGCAAGTGACTTTGCATGGATGTGTCATGTGTCAGTTTGCGCCGCTATTCCATTGTGATTTGCATGACAAATGACATGTCGGGCAAGAAACGTGATGCGTTTCGCTGCACAGGTGCAGCGTTTTGTGAGATCCGCAGATTGCTGCGCAGTTCCATTGGGATTAGCGTTTGGAGAGTCGTGTTTTTGGGGTGTTGGATGTGGCCGTGCCATTGGGATTTGCATTTCAGGGTGTGGCATCGAAGTTCGGTTTTCGTGACAAGTCTCAGCTGAAATGGCGATTTTGGTGGATGGGAGTGTGCTCAGAACGGGTCGAAATCATTCCAAACTTGTGGTGTGGTGCAAATCTTGTTGAAGCTCACATGAGATGATATTGTCACTTTTCGTGGCAGGCGCAGGACTTTGTGCGGGTTTTGAGGCGTGGAAGTGCGATTCTCGTGGCAGGCGCAGGGAATCGTGAGGTTGCGAGGTGTGACGGAGGTGACATTTCGTGGCAGGCGCAGTACTTTGTGCGCGCTAGACGTGTGGACGCGGAAAGATTCGTGGCAGGCGCAGGGAATCGTGAGGTTGTGAGTTGTGGTAGAGGTGAATGTCGCTGTCACATTGGGATTGGCGTGTGAGCGGATGTTGTTTGGAGGGGCTGGAATCGCGAAACTGCTTGGCAGGGCTGCGTGATGTGTGTGCTCCGATGGGTGTTTCCGCTTGACTTTTGGAGGAAGTCTCGTACGAAACGCTCGTTTTGCAGACTTTGACGTGTGAGTTTTTGAGGACGTCTCGTACAAAGCGCTCGTTTTGGAGACTTGACGCGCAACCCTCTGCGGAGATCGTGCGTGTCGAGTGTGCGAAATGCCGGCGAGAGTGCGATTTGTCCCATCCGCGCGCAACCCTCTGCGGAGATCGTGCGTGTCGAGTGCGCGAAATGCAGGCGAGAGCGCGATTTGTCCCATGTGCGCGCAACCTTCTGCGGAGATCGCGCGTGTAGAGTGCGCGAAACGCAGGCGAGAGTGCGATTTGTCCGGTGCCCGCACCATCCTCTGCGGAGATCGTGCGTGTCGAGCGCGCAACATGCAGGCGAGCGCTGGCGACTTTGTAGTACAACTTTAGTGCGTGGAGTATCTGGAGAGCCGGAAGATGAGAACTGGTGACTTGGTAGTACAACTTTAGTACGCGGAGCAATCTGTGGAGCTGGAAGCTGAGAACTGGCGACTTTGTAGTACAACTTTAGTACGCGCAGCAATCTGTGGAGATGGAAGCTGAGAACTGGCGACCTTGTAGTACAACTTTAGTGCGCGGAGTATCTGGGGAGCTGGAAGAGTGTCCCACAAGAGTGTCCTACAAGAGTGTCCCACAAGAGTGT
>CAXAMN010000525.1:69693-82871 GCA_963970005.1 Durusdinium trenchii | reverse complement strand
TCCTACAAGAGTGTCCCAAATGACCCACAAGAGTGTCCTACAAGAGTGTCTCACAAGAGTGTCCCAGAAGAGTGACCCACGAGTGTCCTATAAGAGTGTCCCACAAGAGTGTCCTACAAGAGCGCCCCGTAAGAGAGACCCACAAGAGTGTCCGTCCTACAAGAGTGTCCCAGAAGAGTGTCCCACAAGAGTGTCCTACAAGAGTGTCATTTGGACATATGTAGTTTTTCGAACGTGTTTGCATTCGGGTTCGTGGGTTCCATCTTGTTTTTTGTTTTTATGTTTTGGATGTAATGACAGGAGATGGCGAAGCAAGCTATCGGAGTGGATGATGAGCTTTTCTTGGACAGTTGGGAAACCGAGGAGTACCTGCCTGGCGCAGTTATGGACATCATTCATCGCAGTCATGGGTTCAAAATAGCCTTTCAATCGAGATGGAACTATTTGGCATACATGTTCTCTTGAGAACTGATCAACGATGATAACCTCACTTTTCATTGAAGTTTTTTCCAACCCGAATTTCAGTGGCAGGGTGAGAGGGAAGCCTGATGCTGCAATAATGTTTCTCGAGGTGCATTGATGGATTCCGGAATGGACAGCTTAACAGCTGTCTCCTTCAGGTGCCCCAACGTGCAACACTTGCAATGTCACAAATCAGATGCATCTTGCCTGTTGCTAGCAGCTTCCATTTAGAATTTGGATATTTTGCTTTACCTTGAACGTTTCTATGAACTGTCGTCTCCGTTTCTCTGCCTGGGCTGCTTTGGCTTGTCAGGAATGGCTTGCAGCAACAATTGGGTGTGAAGCTGCCATCTTCACTGATGTTTGATTATCCTACCATGAAGGCGAAACACGGGGCAGTGAGAATTGAGACTAATCTTTATGCTGCATTTAATGTTATCAATAAAGGATCCTTCAATCCTTCAGTACATACATCGCAACTATTCGCAGATGCTATCCAAAAGGTCCTTACATTGGGATTGGAAAACCACCATCAGCGGTCTTGCAGCTTTGTATCACTTGCAAAAACCATATTGGGCAGCAGAGGACACATGAAATGAACCAAAGGCAGATTCGGGCTAAGACTGGCTAAACGCTGATCCCCAACTTTGCAGGAAGTGTCGAACAGGATTGTTGAACTGAGTCTCTTGGATGGCAGTTGGCCGAAGATGACCCAGACTTGCATGTAGCAAATCTCTGATCGTGGTACTTTGAGTTTTTTCTATAAACCTGCCGATGCTAGTTTGCTACTTTTTGCAGCTGTTGGTTTGGTGTTGAAACTAGTCCGGAATAAAGTCAATCGATGCCCGACCAAGTCTGATCCAACTTGAGCACGGAGTGTTCAGAGTGATTAGATGTATATAATTAGTGACGGTTCCTTTGGTTGTCTTCCGTAAATCAATGTCTGTGAGGCAAGCACTTGGAGTTTTTGCATGTTTGACTTTGGAGCTTGGCCATCACGTGTCAACCATGTTTTGGTTGCTCTTTGCTGAAGATGCTCGTGGACGGTGGTCTAACCGAAAAGAGGGTCGACACCTCTTAGTGGTTCAAAAGGTCGAGAGTGACCGTGACAGCGAGCTTCTTCCGAACGGTTTCTGTTCGCCTCGGGAGAGCAGGTATTGAGAATGCCTGAGGGGCCGGGATGATATTGCTGCAACGTTTCGGCGAGTCACCATGTGCTTCAAATGCGATGCACAGTATGAAAGAACTTCCAAGATTCAAAGCATATGCAACTGTTTAGGTTTGGCACACGCAACACAGATGTGGCTCACTGCGGGGTCTGCTGCAACACAGCCAAACTGTGAAAGAGGCCTTCTCGAGATGAGCTTCTGGTCAAATTGTCGGCCAAAAGGCCCAAATCCTAAGAGCGATAGCCTCCAAGACATGTCAAATTCTTTACCTAATTGCAAAATAGACTTAATGGCGATGGTCTCCACCCTAGTAGCGATGCCTTCTGGCCAGAAACTCCTCGGGGTGAACATGGAGATTTGGTCATGCCAGTTCACCACACATCTCAGATTTTCAACAAATCTGGCGACGATTAGAACTCCACCAGACTGGTGTTTTCGGCATGTTTCACTTTCTTCCGTGTCAATGGTGGGAGCACGTGCAGCTTTTTGCAGGGAAAGGCGATTGGATGGTCACTGAAGAGTCATTGTGGGATTGCTCAAGTCCAACAGCAAAAGGCAACGGATTCTGAAAGCGCTCATTTCTTGTTGCACTTTCAAATGATGACATTTCTTGCTCAAGCACGGAGGAGGGCATGATGGTGGCACAGTGCAGAATGAGCCTTCAATATTTGTCTTGGGGAAGCGAGCCTGGCTAACCTGTGCGCACAATCGTGCTGAGTGTTATTGAATTGGCCCCAAAAAGGTCATCCAAAGTAGCGGACCAACAAAGAAGTGCTGAAACTTTCATCGGCTGGCTCTGATGCCATGGCGCTTTGGGGAGATAGAGCAAGGGCGACCTTCTTGGCAGCATACAATTCAAAGCGCCACGAGGTATGGAGTGGTGAGAGATGCCATGCCATCCGATGCCAAACGTGCTTGAGTCGTTTGAGTCGTTGAGGTGGAGGCACCAGCAATCATCGCACCTCCACTTTCTCCGAAGTCGCCCAAAGTGAAAGGCTCTGCCAGGCCAGAATAAATGTCCAACGTTTATCATGTCCAAATTTCTTTGAGCTCAATTAACATCAACTCAAAGGACCTTCGAGATCTAGGGATAGCTTTGCCTCTTCGTTTGAGACTTGCTTCTTTCAGGTCTCTCACGGCCTCAGCGCGCTCTGGAGGAGAAACCCATTGAGATTCTATATTGAGACCTTGTGAAGGGAATAAGTGCCACGCTAGTAGTAACAGGTGCCTTACTAGTAGTAACAAGTGCCTTACTAGTAGTAACAAGAAGCTATTAGAAACAAGTGCCACGCTAGTGATTCCAAATAGCTGTCGGTTCGTCGAAGTGAAGCCTTCGCTCAGGATGGCCACTAAGCAGTCGCTTGAACAGCAGCCGCCTTGTGGAGAGCGCACGGGGCGTTTACACCCTCATCCGCACTGAAGCATAGCTGCAGCACAGACTGGCCGGAATGATTCTAAGGAACGGCCTGTATAGAAAGGAACACATTGATGATCATCGATGACCACGTGTCTGGCGCGTTCGTGTCTGGCGCACTCATGTAGATGCTAAAGCTTCTCAATTGGTATTTCAACTCCTGAAGCAACCTGCTGCGCATGCTTGACTTCAAGCCGTGCCGTGCTAACAAACCACTGAACAGTTCACACTTGGTTTGAGGATGTCGACGATGATGAGAAGCGACCCAAGGGTACTGCAATGCCTTTAGTGCCCAAGAGTGATGCTGGCACCCGTGTTCGTCTCTTTGAACATGCAGGCACAAGTTGTGGCACCAAGTCGGGCACGCAATTCCGCAACCGGTTTACATTGGAAAATGCATGTTTAGCAGTAGATTTGAGGCAAGATCAGAGGCGTCAGAGGCTCCTTTTTGAAGAAAGTAAGAAAGGGCAGATTCACAAGAAAAGAGAAACAAAAGAACCCCACAGAAACAGGAAAGGACAAAGAAAACTTACTTTTGTTCCTGATATCCATCGACCTATCACATCCGACTGCCTCAAGGAGCAACACAACTCACATATCCACCTTGCTCCCCTTCCTTTTTCGCCAGATAACGAGAGCTTTTGGGGTGCTTACTTCAATAAGAAGAGGTGCCTGTGTGCGCTTTGGAGGGTGGGTGCAGGTGCGGCTGTGCGGTGCCGCTGCGATGTGCGTTTTGGAGCTTGGGTGCTGGCCGTCTGCGCTTTGGAGCCTGGATGCTGGTGCCACTGCAGGGTGCTGCTGCCAGATGTTTAGGGCAGTGTGCGCTTTGGAATGTGCATGCTGTGCTGCTGCAGGGTGCCGCTGCTGCTGCTGCTGCCGCCGCAAGATGTTCATGGCAGTGTGCACTTTTGGGGGCTGGGCAAGTCTGAGTGCCTGTGTACACTTTCATTGGGTGCTGGCTCCGCCCCAGGCTGCTGGTGCGAGATGTTTTTTGTGGCCGTGTGCGCTGTGGAGCTTGGGTGCCAGTGCCTCTGCACCTGGCGCCTTGGAGATGGTCAACTTCAAAGAGGTCATCCAGGGCCATGGAAGACAAGACAGACAAAACATTTGGAGTGCAACTTTCCTCAAAAGTGGCAAGATTTGTGGAGAGCCTTTGATAGGAATAGGTGCCTGTGTGTTGGTGTTCCTGCCGGCCAGTGCGGGTGCGGTTGCCAGATGTGTATGGCCGGGTGCACTTTGCAGCCTGGGTGGCGACGCCGGCTGCCAGATGTGCATGACAGCGTGGGCTGCGTGCTGGTGCTGCTGCAGGGTGCTATTCCAAGGTCTATGGCCGTGTGCGCTTTGGAACTTGTTGGTTCCGCGGCAGACTGCCGTTGCCAAATCACATGCCGCGTGCGCTTTCGTGCGCTGGCCAAATCTCTCTGCGATGTGCGCTTTGGAGCTTGGGTGCTGGTGCCGCTGCAGGGCTGCTGCCGGATGTCCATGGCAGCTTGCGTTTTGGAGCCTGCGTGTTGGTGTCGCTTCAGGCCACTGCAGGATGCCGCTGCCAGATGTTTTATGGCAGTGCACGATTTGGAGTGTGGGTGCTGGCATCATGCTCTGTGATACAACGCTACATCGTGAATTCCTTGCTGTTTAGACGCAATGACTTACAATGTATTATGTGTAGAAAGAAACTGTTCACCAGCGTGTTCACATCTTGAGCCGTATCAATGTGTTTCCATTCAGAAAAGCACCCTTGAAGCGGCGCAATTCAACCAGCAAAGGCACTTGCTTTTGTGTCCCTGCCCAACCTGCGCGGACACGAGCGAACAAGACCAAATCTTGCCATAACAAACCTCGTTAAGCACAACCGTGTTACAACTGGTTTTCATTTTGCTGCAAGGCCTCGGCTTCTCTGACACGGCGGAGGAAGCCAATAATGGCCTTGAATGGGTCGAGTCCAATTGGCCGCTTGGAATCCAATATGCATAAACTTGTAGAACGAGCAGCTCCTCCTGCGGCTTGCAGGTTCCAAGGCTTGAGCGGGATGATCATCATGTGCAATGCTGTGGTCATTGGTTTGGAAACCGATCTCGAGTCCAAGATCTGGTTCTGGGTCGAGCTACTTGGTCGATCTTTGCTGCAAAGGAAATTACATATATTCTGTAAATGCATGTCTAGATTGCAACAAGAGTTTTTGACTGTTGTACTTCTTATATAATACTTGTACAGGCAACAAGTTTTGCTCATCGTGCCCATGGCTCGGATTTTAGACTGTATTGAGCATTACTTTAGCACAAGCTCTCAAAAGTGACGGATGAGTGTGGGCTGCTAGCAAACAACAATTCTGCCCCAACAAACACGCCACCGCAAGAAGCAAACATGCTCCAGTATCGCCCAGAAATGGCAACATATGTGCAGTACAGGCATCTCTGCTCGAACCATTTTTCTCAACTTTTGATCGAGCAAATTGCAATCGAGATATCAACAGATGAGGCCACATATTGCCCCGGCCTGGTTGTTCTCGAAATTGGGAAACTGATTCCGCAGCACACAGTCGATAAGCAAACAGTTTAAGCACTGCTCTCGAACTTGCAACCTGAGAATTTGCATTTGGGCACCTGGTCAATCGGTTCTCAGCGGAAAAGCATGTCAAGCCTCTCGTGTAGATTAGTGTTTGGATGTGATGCAAGAAAGCCTGGGTCTTCAATGCCTTCCACACTACCTGTACCTACAGACTAGCAAAAGATGCTTTTCGCCATGTCTACAGACCTTGCTGAAACGACCCAGGCACGGTTTGCTGGCCTACTTCTTGTTCGAGCTGGTCGTTCGACTTCTGCGACATGGTCGCCAGTTCTTTCGTCAGGAGGAGACACTGCATGTAACGGAGTTGGATGGAAGAGAGGCACAGAGACAAACTGAATTTCATGCAAGGTTTCGGTCGTTCTGAACAGCTTGTTAGGACGAATTGGGTTGGAATTTGTTTGATTTGTCCATCGTGGCAAGTGGCGTTGCGGACCAGACGCTCGTCCTCAAAGCTGCCCAAAGACTCATAGGCCTAAGCCCATATAGGTAGAGCATAGGAGCCCCTAGTAGCGTCCTTGCTCCTAGTAGCAATGCCAGGAGCCCCTAGTAGCGTCCTTGTTCCTAGGCCCGGATGAAACTGGCCTATAAGTCAAAGGTCCAAATCCTGCAAAGCTTGGAGTCACTGCTTGTCCGATCTGAGCTTAGTTTCAGGTGGGTGATGCCAGTGCTGCATACCGTCATGCAGCACAACGTGAAGAATCGGAAGCAAGGACAGTTTAGTATGGCTTGACATTGTTAACGCCTCAAGCAAAACTAGAGATCATACACCAGAGAACAAACATGATGTGCACATTATTGCATGTCACAGGATGTGAACCCAGAATAGATTGTAGAGGTACTTGCAGAAATTAGCACGTGTAACTACGCAGGATTTCTCTTTGCCGCTGAATGGCCGTTTTTTTGGGGCCAAGAAGAGCCTCACAATCTTGAGGTGGAGCAGGTTGAACGGCTGAGCAACCATGGAGAATTCAACTGGTTCCACTTGAAAGCGACATGTGTGCTCATGTGACATGAGACTCCTTCAAACTGACAACAATTACTTGGTAGATGGCTTGAACAAATTGGGACTAGATAATCCTGGCCTCCAGGAATGGCATCGGTCTTCATGGTCTTCCGTAGTTGGGCTGCAATGAGTTGATGATTTGAGTTTTCAATTGTGGTTCAACAAAACTCGAGTCGAGAAATTGAACACAATAAAATCAATGGAGTTGCTGGGTACAAACGATGAGGCATGGCCAGACTGCTTCGGATTGTGCGTCTCTTCCGATTGGTCAAAATTGTGACTTGACCAAGCACTAGTAACATTCTGTGGCGCTCCTTTCTCTACCTAATCACGCACAGGCTTGCGCCAGCTTGAGCAAACTAACTGCTAGTGTATGTTGTATAGGTCCCTTAGGCAATTGCTCCAAAACTGCTACCCGCCTCAAGGCACTAACTGGAACTCTAACTCAATCAAACTCCTTTCCAAAGACTGATTTTGATGCAAGCTGCTTAGCACTTTCTTCGATGAGTCTATTCACACAATGCATGAACACCTTCCCGAAGGGTGTTCCTTCCAGGTTGGGTGTTGCCCATTTGATCGTATTTCCGTGTTTCTCATGCTTTGGCAGTTGCAAATAGCTTGTGCATCTCCTCAAGGTTCGGCCTCTCTACGAGCTTGCACAATCCATCACTGAAGCATTGCAAGGTTTCTTCGTCGCACATGTGTGATAGGGAGCTGTGTTAGCAAGGCAAACACTGTCTGAGGTTTGATGTGGGCTTAATTTGCGTCTATTTTCAAGCTGTGTTGAATTCAAGCTACTGGATCGCCCTTACGCAGTTCTTTGCACTTTGTTTGGGCCCCACACTGCTGTTCCGATTTTGGCTCAGACAGTCAAGTTGTCAAGAGAGGATCAGGTTTCTTGTGGATTAGGGACCGGAGAAGGAAACCCAAGCAACTTGTTTTGGCTTATGAAGGGAAACAAAGTCATGGACCTTTTGGTGGAAACATACATAAACATACTACAGAGTCATGGAGGCGCCGGGAATGCAGGGAATGGACTACGAGAATCTGAAGGAGCCAGGAGCTCCGTATGCCCAGCTCTTTGGGGAAACCCAGCTGCCCAGCATCAGCAGGTTTGTCACTGACACTGGGAGGTCCTTGGCCACATACTCCTGGAGTTCCACAAATCAGGGTGTCATAATTCTGGTCCATGGCTTTGCTGAACATTTGGGTAGATATTACCATGTGGCCGACTTCTTTGTGAATGAAGGCTTTGATGTTCATGGTGTGGATCACATGGCCCATGGCTTATCAGATGGTTTTGCCGGAGCCTATGGGAAGCTGGACATGGACGAGCTTGTCACAAGTTGGAGTCAATACATCCTTGCAAAGGTTTGCCCCTTGGCAGGACTGGACTTGGCCTTGCAAGTCTAGTTTGATTCAATATCACACTGCCAAGAACTACACTGTTTTAAGTTTTAAAGATTGGTTGGATGAACAATGTACCTTCACACATTTGTATGACATGCAGAGTATTGGTGTGGCTAAAAGACAGAACGAAAGCGACACGAGGAAATGGTCACGTGAAATTATACTATGTTCTGTTCCTAGCAGAACTGGCAGGAGCTCACTATATTTACTGCCATTCAACTGGCGGATTGATTACTCTTTTGGCTCTTGAAACCCTGGCGAGCAAGTGGGACAAGCTTCAGGGCGTGATCTTCTCAGCGCCGCTGATCAGGCGCAGCCAAAAAGAGAGTCAAAAACAAAAGGGAGTCATCTTTGAGTCAAAAAAAACAAAAACAAGTCTATTGGGATTAACGTTGATGAAATAGGACTTATTCATACTTATCGATGCATTCACAGATTTCTCTCCAGCGAGACCCCGGTGAGACCCCCTCGTTTGGTCTCAGGAAGAACTTCACAAAGTGTTGTTTCCAGGATCTCTGGGGCAAACTTGGCAGAATCGCGTGACAACTCAAGGGGCACAGACTATAAAACATCAAGCTGTTCTTGGATCTTGAAGAAATCAATCGCCAGTTTTTGACCATCTGGAGGCAGCCTTCGCCCATTGCCGCTGGGACAGGCTGACAGTTTCTCCACCCGCCGAACTCCAAATTATGTCCCCAAGACTAAGCCCAAGCTCTTCACGTGTCAAGACTGTACTGAGCTGAAAGACGCTCGAAGTGAGATCGGCTTAATACATAGCTTGTTTCGTTTGAAAGTCAAGGCACAGCCCATGTATTGCTGCCCTACACTTTCAACGTGCTGCCTGTCCTGTGGCCTGGCCTGTGGCACCTGCTGCTTGATTCCTGGAATCAAGCCTGCACAATTGTCTGGATACAAAGCCTTCCTAGCACCTTTCCGCGAAAAGAGCTATAGCAAAGCTAGCATTAGTTGGATTTGCGCTTGCTTCAAGACTGGCGGAGGTCTAAGTCTTCACCCCTGTTTAATCAACCTGGACCCGCACTATAAGCAGTAGGAACCCGCCACGTCACCACTTGAGCACAGTAACAACGTCCTCTTTTACCCTAGTAGTAGGAGCAAAAGCCTACTTTCACCAGCACGGTAGGTCATTACGGTTTGCCACCCAAGAATCTTGGGTGTATGTATGTATTGGACTGTTTTGGAACGTACCACCAATGTGTGCCAAACACCTCCGCATGTGTTTGGTATTTTTTCTTTGTTTTAGCCCTAGCCTTGGCTATTCGTGTTTCTGAGTTTGTGAATCCAACTTTTTGCAACGGAGAAACTAAGGCAGCTGCTGAAAAGGATTCCCTGTACTTTGGATGGAAGGCCAACTTCTCGGTGATCAGGGCACTGTTGCAGGGCACAGTGCAAGCACAGAAACAGCTCCAGCGACCGTCCTACCCCTTTCTGGTGATGGTCAGTCCGACTCTTTGAAATCCATGTTTTGGACGGGAATAGACAGAGGAAGCTAAGTAGGCTAGAGGTAGGCTTTGGAAGGGAAGCTAAGTAGGCTAGATTCGATTCTGGATAAACTAGAAAGTAGGTTGGAGGCCATCACCGGTAGATGTAGCTTGGCAAACGGAAGAATCAGGATTCGATTTTTCAAGGAAACGAACTTCTTTGGAGCTTCCCTTCTCTTCCCGAATGGAAAACCACGGTCAGGTCGGATTGAACGTCCTGTTTTTGGAGTCCTTCGGTTTGAATTGGAAAAATAGACCATCGCTAGCCGCTTTGGTCGACCAGTCAGGAATGATGAATTAGTCGATCCCACAGCTGCCAAAGCGCTTTTCGAGCAAGCAGCCAGCACCACCAAAGCTTTCGAAATCGATGCATTCAGATTTGCACAACATGAGCTACACAACGAGGACAGAGTAGTATGCAGCTTTTGCAGTCTTAGGCTTAAATTATTGTTCTTCTTCATCGGAAATACAGCTCAATCATCAAGTGATCGAACCAACTGTAACTTATACAGATAAATTGATAGCCCACATTGGATTCCTTTCAGTGGGCCGTTGTCTCTCCCCATATGTTTCATCTCGCCTTGAAAGGAGGATTGGCAGAAACCTCTGAAGATCGCTTTGCAATGGCTGCACTCCCTGTCTGATGACAAGACGGGTATAAGAAATTGAGCATACTTCAGATTGGCCAAATGTTGAGCTGCGTTTGTTTGACTCTCTCTCTCTCTCCCCCTCTCTGCCTCTCTCTCTCTCTGCCCCGCTCTCGTAGATGGATTGCAAAGCAACCATCGTCAGCTTCGATTCAACAAGTTGTCATACAGCCAATGCGGACTACACAGGTCCGAGCATGAAGCGGGGAGAAAGATGGAAGCGATTTGGACACTGAGACTTCGGAAACCCGCGAGTGTCAGATAATCCCTGCTCCCTGCTCTCTTGCAAGGCATGTTTTGGGTCCTCGTCTTTATGATCATGACGCTCTACTCCGTGGCCATCCTATGCACTCGGCTAATTGGTCACGGCAGCGTCATTGGTGAGGATGCTGACGAAGACCTCCAGAAAATCAAGGACATCAAAGTGCAAAAAGGATCAGCCAGTAAGGATGAGGCATGTTTGCTTCGACTCTCTGGAACACAGCATCTAGCACTACTTGCGCACAAACTGTTGTGAGATGAGAGATGAACATGTTTGCCTTGATGATGTGTGAAGCACAGCCTATGTGCTTATGTCCAAGGATTTTGCAGTCTTAGTCTTGTTCAGGAGATGTTTAGCTCGGTGAGTACCAGCATGTTCACTTTGTTTGGCACTGTGAGCAGTTGGAGCCTCATGAAATTCGTTCCTTTGTTTGAGGAGAGCCTTGGATTGCAAGCTTAAGCTAGCTAGTTTAGAGTAGAGATCTTACGTAGAGCTAGCTTGTTTGAAGCAGTCTGAAAAGGCAACATCGAAAGATGCCGATTCAAACGTTGTTTTGTCTTTGTTTCATGATTGTCTTGTTTATTGTTTATTTGTGCGTTTTTTTTTTGAAAACGCAGTTGCTCCTAGTAGGTTCTTGTTCCTAGTAAGGCCAGGAGCCCCTAGTAGCGTCCTTTGCTAGTAGCGATGCCGATTTCAGGATGCCGATGTTGCGGCCTTTGTTTGTCGTCTTCTACATCTACTCTGCTTGGGCTTTGCTTGCAGTCATGACAGGTGCCAGTTTTGACAGTTTCCGGTTTCCTATTCAATGTCCATCTCTAAATCAATTCATCCAATTCAACTCTGTGAACTCAGGTGTGGTGAGTGAAAACATGATTGCCATACGTGATCAGATGCAAAAAGAAGACGAGCAGCGAGAGGACCGTAAGCATAACCGTCTTTCTGTTTGTGCAAGGCGTCGTAAAGCAGTCGACGCAAGCTGCTTGTGGCAAGCTTTCCGCTGTCCTCCTGAGTTTACTTTAAACTTAAAAATCTTAAAACCCATTTTAGTAGCTCTAGGCTCTAGTCAATCTGTCATGAGTCACTTTTTAGATACTTTTAGTCATTTTATGTCAACAGAGTCAGAGAGTTAAACCATGTCAAGACCTTCCAGGCCCCTCTTCCCGCTTCCACAGATGAAACAATCATGCTGTAACTTGCTCGTAGAGTCATCTCAAGATCGTCATGAGGAGAAGAGGAAGTCGATGATCACCAAAGTTCTCATGGAGCTCTTTCGGGAGGCCTTCAATGGTCTGTCTACACCCACAAAAGAATCAAACTCTTGTGGTTGTCAATTAGTTGGGTGGTATAGAATCGCTCTTTTGCTTTGTCATCTCAAGAGTTTCAGTTTCTTTGCAATTTGTTCCGTTCAGCTTGACAGTCTATAGTTTCGTGAGTTTGGGTACTTTGGTCGTGCGAAGAAGCCACTTTTTTCGCTTGGACATTCGTCTTGGTTATGCAACAATCGCTTTGTCAGGCCGACGTTGACAACAATGGCATTGTCTCCCGTCAGGAGTTCGAAGGACCAGGGCTGTCCTTAGATTCTCCAAAAAGTAATAGGCTGGAGGCTATCGCTGGTAGGTTGGAAGCCACTGCTATTAGGTTTGAGCACGATTGATAACTGAGTAGGAATGCTCAAATCACCTGAGCTGGTGAAGAAGATCACAAAGAACACACGAATGAAGGCAGGTGCTAACAGAAGCTGTTACTGAACTACAGTATTTGCTTTCGATTCTTTATCCATACCACTCACATTTATGATGCACACAAATAAATAGGAAAACCGATCTTTGTGAGTCTCACACTGCCCACATTTTCCTCACATTGGCATGTTTGGCCTTTCGAAATTTGTCTTGATCAATATGTGTGAGAGGTGCAAGATTTGATTGATCTTTTTGACTGGATAGACCATGACAAAGGCGGGCAAACAAGTCATAGACGAGATTTCGTCATTTTGTTGATCGGCAATCTGACACGTGGCAAACTAGGTGGCACCATCACGATTGACGAATTCATGACTGGCTTTAAGTGGATCAATGAACCTTTGCGGGCGAAGAGTTTGGTGAAGCTTCAGGATGGGTGGACAGAAATGGTAAGAGTCAACATGCAAAGCAACACGCAACACATGCAAAGAAGGACGCCAGATTTTGCAGAGGAGCGACTTGCAGGTGATTTGAAGCTCTTGGAGAGCACTGTGCATCTCGTCTTTGTGACAATTTCTAGAAAGGTTAAGAGGAGCAAGAAGCTACTAGGAGCAAAGGGCATCGCTACTAGGAACGAGGACGCTACTAGGGGCTCCTGGCCTTACTACTAGGAGCCAGAAGCTACTAGGAGCAAAGGGCATCGCTACTAGGAGCAAAGGACGCTACTAGGGGCTCCTGGCCTTACTACTAGGAGCAAGAAGCTACTAGGAGCAAGAAGCTACTAGGAGCAAAGGGCATCGCTACTAGGAGCAAAGGACGCTACTAGGGGCTCCTGGCCTTACTACTAGGAGCAAGAAGCTACTAGGAGCAAAGGGCATCGCTACTAGGAGCAAAGGACGCTACTAGGGGCTCCTGGCCTTACTACTAGGAGCAAGGAAGCTACTAGGTAGGAGCAAAGGGCATCGCTGCTAGGAGCAAAGGACGCTACTAGGGGCTCCTGGCCTTACTACCAGGAGCAAGAAGCTACTAGGAGCAAAGGGCATCGCTACTAGGAGCAAAGGACGC
>CAXAMN010000525.1:39644-66717 GCA_963970005.1 Durusdinium trenchii | reverse complement strand
TTTTGCAATTGGGTAAAGATCTTGACATGTCTTGGAGGCCGTTGCTACTAGGGTGGAGGCCATCGCTTTTGGGTTCCTTTTGCAATTGGGTAAAGATCTTGACATATCTTGGAGGCCGTTGCTATTAAGTTCGAGGCCATCGCTACTATGGTGGAGTCCATCGCTATTGGGTTCCGTTTGCATTTGGGTAAAGATCTTGACATGTCTTGGAGGCTGTTGCTATTAGGTTGAAGGCCATCACTACTAGGGTGGAGGCCATCGCTATTGGGTTCCTTTTGCAATTGGGTAAAGATCTTGACATGTCTTGGAGGCCGTTGCTATTAGGTTGGAGGCCATCCCTACTAGGGTGGAGGCCATCGCTATTGGGTTCCTTTTGCAATTGGGTAAAGATCTTGACATGTCTTGGAGGCCGTTGCTATTAGGTTGGAGGCCATCGCTACTAGGGTGGAGGCCATCGCTATTGGGTTCCTTTTGCAGTTGGGTAGAGATCTTGGCATTTTTTAAAAGTTGTTTCCTGCATAAAGCAGTTGTCTCCGTGTCCCAGGATGCGGATGTGAGGCTGACAAACCTCCGCTTAGACGATCCGGAGAGCTTTTGTCAAGTCTGATGTTGATGTTTGGTGCTGATGTTGAAATGTTTTTATAACATTTTGATATCTTAGCTGCCTCATCTACATAGATTCAGTTTGTGTTCGTGAGCGCTTGAACTTTAAGAAAATAACTGTAGTGACAATGACCAAGCTTGCTTTCGCAGGAGCTTCGACGAGAAGCAGTGCGATCGTTGCAACAGGAGCGACGCTTTCTGGCGCGCTACCGGAAAAGTGGAGACCTTTCGCTGGTCCGGAAATGGGCACGGAGCTCAGCAAAGCTGGGTGCGTCATGGCAGACGGAGGACAGACTATCAGGGGAGTTTCGCAAATTCTGAACAGACAAATTCGATCAGCAATCCCAAAAGGAACAGTGAAGCAGGCGGAAGAAAAACCAGACCTCAGACCCTGCATGACCTTGCATGATGTTGCAGGAGCAGCCACAGATCCAGGAGAAGCAAGGTTGGAGAGAGAAGAGTGCACCAAGAGCGTGCCTAGGAGTGACAAGCATACTTTCCTTTCCTCTCGTGATTTGGACTTGCAGGTCTCGGACATGAGCTGCGGGCTGCCTTTCTGGATTTGCGCCTTGAGGCAAAGCGTGCACTTGAGGCCAAGGAGAAGCGGAAGGAGGAGCACAAGGAGCACAAGTCCAGCGACAAAAGACATCAAGAGACAAACGACAACTGAAGACAAGATAAGATGACAGCTCAGACAAAAATTAAGGTTCGAAACCCAAACCATATTATACAGTCATGTATTCTCAAAGAACCCAGACTGGACCTTTCTCAAATGCATTGTTTCTGGTGCTTGAAGGATCGCATTGGCCGTGTCAAACGACACCAAGATGTGGCCATTCTTTCCTCAGATGAGGAGGCAAGGAGACATGAGGGAGCAATATTTGGGTCAATGCCAACCGGTAGTCTACCGGCGGAAAACTCGTCGATGTTTGAAAACCCTCATGCGCGGGCGTGTCTTTAGTCATGACAAAGCAAGGCCCGCCGCTTTTCGATTCGGAGCGTCGGCGCAGCAAATGTTCTTGATATGCTGTAGAGCTGCAGGCAGACTTGCTGTTGCAAACGCCTCCCCCGCGACCAGCCAGAGAGGCTGGTAATTTCTCGTGACGCATTCACACCTTCAAAGGCTTGTTGTGTGGCTTAGTTCAGGTCTTCAGTGAAGAGAAGACCATTGCAATTGCATGTGAGGCGAGCCACAGGATATATGAGGATATATGTTATGGATTTGATTCCTCGAACTTGTGTGAGGAAAAGAAGCGAGGTTCTGTCCTGTCAAAAGTTCTTAGACTCTAGACGCGCAGGCCGTGAGTGACGCGCCTGCGCACATTCGGTTTGCTGCGAAGGCCTGGGCCTCAGAGTGCCGTCAAAAACCCTCCACAGTTGAACAGCTACTGAACAACTACTCCAGTTGCAACAGAAAAATGCGGGCATCGGACACTGGCATCGCCATACTTCAAGATGGTCTTCACAGGCAGGTCTTGACAACATCCGCATCATTGACTGAGAGAGGCCAACAAGGACCACGATTTGGTCACGGTCCCATCCAGGGAGCATCAGGGAGCTGTTGACTCAACATGAGAACTCCTGCAAGGGATGTAGAGCGGCTTAGACCCGCTATGATTTTTTTTGTTGATTTTTTATTTATATATTTGTTGCAAGGGATGTAATTCACCTGCTTCAGTCGTGCTTCCTTTTCTTCAGCTTGATCATTGCAGCACATCAACTGCACTTGCAACTTACATCCGGCCCACAGTTGGAACCTTGAAGGAGCAGATCGTAGAAAGACTCGCCCACAGTACACTGAGATACTGATTTGGTTCTATCCTGGTTTCCTTTTGCATCCTTTTGCCAGGTTCAAGACAAGTTTTCACTTTTGGAACGTTATACGGTATACGGTTCATTCACCCTTCAACTGACAAAAACGTCATGCCGCTTGTTAAGTTTATCCAACATCATCCAACATCTAGGAACCAGACCAATCACACGAGGGATTCTTTAAGGAAGCTTACTAACCTCTCCTCGCAGCCTACCCCTTCCACCCATTAGGAAACTTGGTGCGCAAACGTTCTTTCGATTGCTTAAAAAAGAACTTTTCCTTTAAATCTCCAGTCTAAAGATGTTTAAAGAAAATCCTTCAAGGTGGCCTACTGGGCAAAAGTCTCGCAGCTTCAGAACGCCTAAGTCGCTTGTTCTTGGTGCAAGAAGAAACATGTTACACGCGTCATTTTTGTGCACTGACTTTGAAATGAATCCGCAAATTTATGGTTTCTCTTTCACAAGTTTATATATATATATATACACGTTTACATAACTGTTTCTTGAACATTCCGTGGTTTAGTTTTCAGGCCAGTTCAGCATCATCCCTTTCCTCGTTACAGCGGGACTCAAGGAGAGATGTGCTCTCCATATGGAACGATAAGACTGCCTTGATCTACCACTGGGGAATGCTCAAACTAACTATTTCTTCTTCGTTGCCTCCATCAAATGGTCCAACATGGGTTTCTGTGAGTGTTTAGCTTGAATTTAAGATGCGGACACATTGTAGATGGGGTTTCTTAGAGTACTCTGACACCATTGTTTGGCTCAAAACATTACCGCATTGCTCTCCAAGTCCTTTTGAAAATGCGGTCTTTGGGAGAGTCCGTTTCTAAATCAGTTCAACACGATGAGGACTTTGCCAAGCAAAGGAGCTGGCTGGACATAGGGCAACACTACACTTTTTTGTTCCCTCCATAGCAAATTGAATCAGAAAATCCCAAGCTCAAAAGCAGTTCCATATTGTATTCCACTACTCCTGAACCCACAACGAGTGTGCCAAAGGCTTGTTCTACGCACTTCTATCCTTTCCCCTGACCAGTTCATTTGTGAGGTTCCTTCGGATTGCCTTAGGGTAATGGTGAGTTAGGGACTGATTCTGTTGTTCTCCAACTATCTATCCTTTTTTTGCTCTTTTCCTTGTGTATGCCCAAGTGTCCTTAGTTTGCCATGTGGCGCCCGTCAGAGAGCGCTACGGGATGGCTTGTCATAGTGCTGACAGCCATTGGTATGGCACTCTCGAACCTGTTGATGGTCTTTGCAGTGGAGTACTTGGTCCGCTTCAAGTTCCACACTGTGCAAGTGGCTATGGACAAGAGCCTTGGAAAACTAAAGTGAACATGAAGATAAGGATGCCTTTTGAATTTGACGTATGGTATTCTCAAACCAATCCAAGAGCCTTAGGGTATTGAGTCATGGGCAGGAGACGCTGGAGTCCGCTTTAAACTTTGAGTGCAACAAGTTTCCAAAATTGCAGCAACGAGGTTTGGAGTGGCTGCCGGTATTTTGGTTCTCATGGCCCTGATGTTTGTCTTTGCCCTGGTTCTCACTTCCCTTGTCCATGGACTGGCGCCCGAAGCAGGTGGTTCTGGATCAGCTGAGAATAAGGCCTGGCTGAATGGCTTCGACACTTCCAAGCTTTTCAGCCCCACAATCCTTGCAGTGCGCTGCTTGACCGCAAGCTTTGTCTTCAAGATTCTCCAAGCATCCATTCCTTTGTGACGTGCTGTCACATTTGCTTTGTGTTTTGCTTTCAATCCCGGTGCTTTGGTGCCCTGAATCCTCACTACAATAATTATCATGCTACTTTTTTGTGGAGGTAAATAGACAACGCAGGTGGCATATACAAGCCACTGCACATGAAGGTTTGAGTGTGTGGTTTGCAAGCGATGCTGGTTGTTCACCTGTGATGAAGAATGCAGACCTGAAAAAGCCTGCAAATGCAGGACAAACACATTTGCGATTCCCAGTTGCACACGTTTGTTTGTTTGTTTGTTTTCCAGAGCATGATTTTCTGTGAGGCTTCGTGGCAGTGATTTTCTCCAACACCACGGGGTTCCCTTGTGGTCGCGAAGGGCCCACAGTCGCTCTAGGCGGTGGCATGGCCTTCATACTTTGCCGATGTGACTCGATTCGATTGCAAACTCACAAAGAACGCTTATCACCCAACAACGACAGTTCTTGACTCTTAAAGGCCAGACACAGTAGGGCAGAGACACAGTAGGGGGGCAGGCTGCAGGTTCGTCTAGAGCAGGGTGCACAATGTTGCAAATCGATATCATCACATCGCCAGCATATTCAGGTATCAGTGCCAAACACAAGGAGGCGGTGGGTTGAAGTGTTGAATGTGCAAGCTTTGTTGCTGAAATAGGTGAATAGGTTGTATTAAGCTCAAGGCCGTGAAGCCTTCGCAACTGCCTTCTTTGATATCTCATGACCCTGAATCAAGGGAATCTCAATCAAGAAAGTCTGTACATTGCTGGAGGCCAGAGAGTATTTGGACATGCGTGCTGGAGCACCTGGTGCAGTGCGTATGGGTTGTATTGTAGGAGGAGCTTGTGGCATGGCAATGATCTTTAATGCCCCACTGGGGGGCATCCTCTACATGTTTCTTGGCAACGTGGAAAAACTAGCTGCAACCAACACCAAGGCACAACGAAAGAAAAGGAGTTTGTGTGTGTGTGTCTTGGCGATGCAAAGAGAAGCAAGCCAAGCATTCGTTTTACGCCAGTCCTTGTTTGCGTCTCTCCCGTTGAGCCTTTTTGTTCCTCTCTTACCTGATCCTGGTGCATTTCAACGTGGTCGCTTGATTGGATTGCAGATGATTGCAGCACTCTTGGACTTGCTGCCTTCCCAACCAAATCTTTTCGCTGTGGCGACTCCTTGAGCCAAAGCACTCACTCGGTACACAAGAACCAGAAGTCCAAAAGGACACCGCTAACCCATCTAGTAGAGCAGGACCACACCTTGCCACATGAAACTAGAACCGCGCTGTAAGCGAGGGTCCACCCAAGGCCCATCAAAGAAGACGGCAGCGCAGATGGTGTTGGGTTGGGAGTAGGCCCAACAATGTGTGACGATTGACTTCGAAGTTCCACCCTTTCCTGTCCATTTTTTGGCTACGCGGCTACACTCCACATTTATGCAGAACATTTTCTTCACCACTGGCTCATTCCATCTTGGTCTTGTTGCTGTCATGGTCCACACCATCTGCCGGCAGTAGAATTGCCGCCTGAGCTACATCCACAGCCCCTCCCGTCTACAGCGCAAGGGCAGGGCGAGGGTGAAATGCACGTTCCTCAAACCCATTCCTATCAGGATGGAGGCCATCGCTATTAGGTTGAGGCCATCGCTATTTGGCTGGAGGCCACCGCTATTAGGTTGGAGGCCATCGCTATAAGGTTGAGGCCATCGCTATTAGGCTGGAGGCCATCGCTATTAGGTTGGAGGCTATAGCTATTAGGTTGGAGGCCATCGCTACTAGGGTGGAGGCCATTGCCACTAGGATGGAGGCCATTGCTACTAGATGTTGAAAAGGACCTCTCTACTTGACCGGTTGATTTCATTCCCTCTAGCTCAAGGGTGAGGAGGGAGGGATTGTCTAAACCCGTGGATGAAAGAAGGTCATCTTGTCAGTCTCTCCCGGCTTCCGATGGTGGGCCCCGTAGTTTGGTCGTCAGTCGTGACACCTGAGTGAGAAGAGCGGTTTAGGGTTTCCTTTCTAAGGCCTGACGAGTAGGCCTCCTTTCGTTCCGCCGGTCGTCGGCGGGTGTTGGGCCCGTTGGGCATGTCGAAAGCTGGAGAGCGTGTTCCGGTGAGTCCTTCACCACCGGCTTCCCCTGAAGCGCCTTCTCAGTCGCTGCCGAGTTCGTGGCAGCAAGCTGGTGACACCGAGCCTGTGCCTGTGCAGACGCCCTTACCGCGTGAGCAGCGGTCGGACAGAGGACCCAGCAAGGTGGGTGGGCAAAGCAGAGGTCAGGAAGATCCGGTGTTTGTCAATGACCCCTAGGCCAAGAAAGAGAAGAGATCGGAGCCTCAGGTGTCCAAGCCCGATGCGTTGGACTCGGACATGAATGAGAAGAAGCAAGTGAAAGAGTCTCCAGTTGAGTTGACTCCTCTCCTTCACACTCAGTGGTGAGACGCCGTGAGAAGAGGGAATCATCGTCATCCAGTTCATCGACGGGCTCGGAGAGCAGTAGCGACAGCAGTTCCACAGATCGGCGGAGGAGGAGAAGAAGAAGAGATCCAAGCCTGCTGAAGATGTGAAGATTCCAGCTTTTGACGTGGTTCAAAAGCACCACAATGAGTTTAGAAGGGCAGTCAAGAGATACACCAAGCTCGTTGGCAGAGAAGGGACAGGCCCGGAGAGGGGCTCTTGGAGTCCAAGATACTCGTCGTCCAAGCCAGGCGAGAGCTGGAAGATGAAGATGATGACATGTTTGTCAGTGACCATGGATGCTGTTGAGAAGAGCTGGTCCAACGGTCTAAGAGTGGAGGAGAAAGAATTGTTCAGAAGATCCCTCCACATTGCCGATGCCCCCAAGCGCCTGTCTCCAAGCCAACGTGTTGGGTTTGGGTTGAATGCTGTCTATGATAGGCGGTCGGGGTCAAACCATCCGGCCAGAGGAAACTCCCGACAGGCCCTGCTGACGACCCTTCCAGAGGAAGAACTTGATTCAGAGGAGTCAGTTAGTTTTGACGATGAAGATCATTGACAGAAGATGAAGAAGCTGAAGGTGCCAACGCACCTGAGGAGGTGTTGGCGGCCATGCAATTCCTCCGCGATGCAGAGAGAAAAGGCGTCGATGTGTATGCTGCTTATCGTTCTGCCAAATCACAACAAAAGAACAAGTTCAAATCAAGAGGCCTCTTCAGTAGGGAACATCCTCGAGGGCGAAGTCATGATGAACGTCAACAAGAACTTGCCCAAGCAAAAGCCACAAGAACTTGTCGTGCTTGTGGTGCTCAAGGCCTATTGGAAAAATGACCCCATCTGCCCCAAATACCAACTGAGTCAAGCAGCAGCACCCAAAACACCTTTGCTGCCAATATGGTGTCGACAGTGTGGCTGACAAAGGCTTTGTGGTCGGAGAAGAGTCCTTGCCCTCGTCCAGAAGCGCTGGGCATAAATGGTCATGTCAGGCAATGGGAACACAAGCTGCTGGAACTTGGGGTGATTTAGGAGCCCGTTACCCGCTTGGACACAGATGGTGTTTTCCAAAAATGACAGCTCAAAGGTCTTTTGCAGCAGACGTGCCAGTGACCGTGTTTGGTGTTGGTGCGTTGCTGAAAGTGTGCGTGGTGGCTGGGCAAGCGCCACTATTTCCTAGCCTCAGCCGAGCCACTTGGAGTCGTTTGGGATTGCGCATCAACTTTTACAACATTTCAGCAAGCTCGCAACAGTTGGGCTTGCTGAATGGGCCACTGCCTGAAATCGGCGGTCATCTAGCGCTGGATCTGCTTGACTCGAATCTTGCCACGCGTGCAAGGCCGATGGGAGTGGTCATGGGACGTTGCTGACTGGATTGAATCGAAAAAGCAATTTTTCCTGATTGTTTTGAGAGAACCCCCTAGAAGAGCCGACCAATGGTTTCAATTGGGTCATTTTCTCATCCGCGTACATTTTCATCCTCGCAAAAATGTGGTTCGCATCCATAAAGGTTTCTCCACCCCCTACTCAGTAGATAAGGGCCTGCGCGAGGGATGTCCATCATCACCCCCTCTTTTTCCTGTATCATCACGCTGTGATGGAAGACTTCCGCGTCCGCCGCGCACAACAGGCAAACCAATCCGGTTACTCCCCAGGGATCCCCTGGACAACCAAGATAGACGGTAGGGTCCACCATGGATATCATAGCCGGCAACATTTACACAAAAAGGCCGAACAAACAGTCCTAGGAGACATAGGTTTTGCGGATGACACAGGTCTAGTTGGACTCGCCGCAGAAATGAGTCAGGCCGAAATCCTGTTGGAAACAACGATGCGGGATTGGCAAGAAAAGGTGCGCCCGGAAAAAACGGAAGGGCTTCGTTTGCAGACCTTCCCTCGCGCACCTACTGATGTCCGTCACAAAGGGGAACAAGCAACCATCCGTCATGTCGGGGGTTTTTTACAAGAATCCGGAAGCACCCACACCGATACCATGACCAGAAAGTCTAGAGCCTATCACAAAATTTATCAAACAGCTAAGGCGTGGCATTTTGGGGCCCGTGCAACACGCCGGAATTTGCCGCACAGCTTACGCATCCGGATAATGAAAGCAGTAGTAATGCCGACACTCACCAGTTTTGGCCGTTCTCGAGCATGGAACCGCGAACAAATTAAACAACTTCAAACAGTCGTCAATTGGGCGGTCCAGCGCTGTTTACTTATCACCCGAAGATGGAAACGCGAGAACCACGTAAACAGCCGCTTACTTAATGAGTTAGCGCAATGGGAACCTTTTGAAACAACGATAGCGCGTCAGAGTCTGTTTTGGTTAGGGCATGTAGCGCGAATGGACAAAGCTCGACTCCCTAAACAAGCTCTATTTGGTTTTTGGCAAGACCACCTGATCAAGCCTCACGCGCCTTTCCGTCAGGGGCAATGGTTGCAGTACCTCATTGCACAGATAGATGTCAATGAATTGGACTGGTTCAGACTGGCCCAGGATCGTGACGCTTGGAAACAAGCCGTGCTCAATGCGTACCCAGTCACTAAGATAAATAAGCAGACCGAAATGGCACTCAATAGATGGCGCCCCAGCACCCGAGCCCGGCCACCCCCTGTGCAATTTCAGTTCAACCGCGAACGACGTAAGCGACACCGCGTGATGCAACCGGATCCTGCCACAGGACAATATAAATGTCCCCGCTGTGATCAATCATACGAGAAGTCTAATAGCCTCAAAGCCCACTATGAAGATGAGCATGCCGTGGCCGTCCCACATCTTATCACAGTTGCTACCTACGCATGCCCACATTGCGGAAATAATTGGCGTAGTGAAAAGCGCAGACGCACCCACATATGCCCAGTTGCGCCGCGCCCTGTCCGAGGCCCTAAAATTCACCATACTCAAGCATGTAGGCTCTGCCATGAAACATTTACCACACCTAATCTAGCACGTCATGAGGCCCTGTGTCGCGGCCCCGACCCCGCGAACCGCAAGTGTGAATTTTGCCACAACATTTTTAGTTCCACGGTTTCGCGCAAGAACCATGAAGCTAAATGTCCACAACGCGGCTAACAACAGGATACCCCCCCTCTCCTCACCCAACCGCTGTAGGTCGACTCACCCGGCACGTCCGAGGTGTCTCCTTCGGGAGGTATGGAGGGTCATGAACTACTTCATCAGTCACCTACTGGCCAACCGGACCACGTGTCACGGTATACCCCCCATTGTCTGCTCCCCACCCTCACACACCGTCACACCCCAATAGACTGTTGGACAAAGGATCACGACACCCATTCACTTTCATCACCTGTGTCCACCATAGCATTGTCGGATCAAGTGCTCAGCGTAGAGTTCTCCCTCTTTTAAGCCTCGGCGCGAGTAATGGCAAAGGCAGAAACCAAGGCCCAGCTGAAGGACATGAAAAAGGCCATCGACTCTCTCCAAGAAGGAGTCACGAAGCTGGAGACCAGGGTTGACAGGCATGAGACGAGATTGGACCGGATTGAACAAAGTACACAACTGGTCGTCGAGTTTGCGCCCGACCTCGAGACGATTTATCAGCAGGCCCAAGTGACCCGTGAGTTTAAGAACCTCTGCAAAGACGGCGCAGCGGCTGTCCTGAAGGCCTTGGGCCATGTTCTGCATCTGCCCTACCCAATACCATCTGACCAATCATCATCTGACTGGCATAAGGCCAACCCCGACCCTCAAAGCTCGGCGGTAGTGGATCAATGGTATATGCTGCGCCCAGCGTTGGAACACAGTACGCGTTTCATCAGTCCCAACCGTACCAGAGGCACTTTTGACGACGCTTCCCAGTCATGGATCAGGGCCAAAAACCATTTCGTTCTCCGCCTTGAGTTTGGCTTAGCTTCCCAGACCATCCAAGATGTCTTAGCACATGAACTTGGAAAGGCCCTCCTATCTTCACGTCAAAAGGCGAAGGACGACGAAGCAGGAGACAACGATGTCATCAATGTATTCATAAATCGCACCAGAGAAGCAATCCAGAAACGCAACCGGCCTGGCCCAAAAGGCAAAGGGAAACAGCGCAAAGGCAAAGGGAAAGGCCGCGGAGGCGGCAAGGGCAACGCTCAATGAGCTCCACCCTGGTGTCACCCTGGTTCGGGATATCGTAGCCACACACACACCATTTAGGTTTGACAGCACTCACTTTCTTTAGCGGCACACGTTCCTCCATGTGTTGACATGATTTCAACCCGGACCACTAATCAAACTGGAATTCACACGTTTCACCACCTTGACGCCATGTTGGACGATGGGCTGCGGATTTACAACTTTTGAGCATCTTGGTTCTTGCACTTGTTTCTTAGGCAGCCAACCCAAACATCGTAGTCGTTCGTTCGTTCGTTCGTTCGTTCGTTCGTTCGTTCGTTCGTTCGTTCGTCTCGAATCTTGCCACGCGTGCAAGGCCGATGGGAGTGGTCATGGGACGTTGCTGACTGGATTGAATCGAAAAAGCAATTTTTCCTGATTGTTTTGAGAGAACCCCCTAGAAGAGCCGACCAATTGTTTCAATTGGGTCATTTTCTCATCCGCGTACATTTTCATCCTCGCAAACGCCTGTTCTTCCCCCACAAAGCCCAGGATTTGTCACGCTCACTTGAAGACCTGTTGCCCTGGTTGACCTTGGCCCAACGTCAGGATTGCCCCCCATCAGAATGTCTGGACTAGCTTTCCTTCTGAGGTTGGGTCGTATGTGGACAGGAATCATTGTGTTTGCCACAAAACCCATGCGTGTTGAAGCATGACTGAGGAGCTGGCAGAACTGTTGAATGTTGAATTTAGAAGGTCACGATGAAGGGTCAGCTCGCGCAGCAGGACCGTGGCCATCCTCTGACTTCGCAGGCGTGTAGTGAGCTTCCCGTTCACTCCTTAGTCATCGTGGAACCCTCAGAGACAGCTGAACCCTGAAAGGAAAAGATTCAACCCAGCCATTTGTGCTTTGTACAAATCAGTTTCACACGTGGCAATGAAATCCCATATCCGGTCAACGTTATTTTGGGGACTGTTGAAAAGGACCTCTCTACTTGACTGGTTGGTTTCATTCCCTCTAGCTCACGGACAAGGAGGGAGGGATTGTCTAAACCCGTGGATGAAAGAAGGTCATCTTGTCAGTCTCTTTTGGTTTCCGATGGTTGGCCCTGCTAGCTTCAACATTATATAGATTCCTTTTGCTTGCGTGTCACAAAGAAAGCAAGCCAAGCATTCCTATTGGGCAACCAGGTACACGGAATGGAAAGCGCATGCAATTCACACATTGTACGCGCGTCGTCGAAGCGCATGCAACAGAACAGAACGGGATGTAACTGGCTCAGCTCACAACAAGATGCAACGTGATGGAACTGATGTTGATGTAAGGCAATGAAGATTGCTTCATGTTGGCCTTTGAGGTTCGAAGAAGTCAGCTCTTCGTTTTGGCCCATGGAGCTCACCTTCAAGTCTTTTGTGGGCTGTACGATTTGTACCACCCTGTCCTATTCGTTGCTGGCCGTGGTGCATCGCGGGATCCGGGAGTTCGTGATCTTTGAAATGTGGTACGGCCCTGCTGTTCAGGCCACGGTGTGAGCCGGCAAAAGGCCCAAGTGGGTTTCCCCCCCCCACAGGTTTGGATGGAGGCCATTGCTATTAGGTTGCAGGCCATCGCTATTAGGTTGACACACTCTTCAAAACAGCAGGTCTCCGCTTTGGCGACTTGACTTTGGTACCTAGACTTTGCCTAGCCAATAGGGTACAGACCACATCCCGCAGAAGCAAGTCCAAAGATGAAGGTTCGATCACATCTGATGAAGTACAGAAAATCAACAGGTTTACTCGGTTTACTCCAAATGGAAAGTGTTCTAGAACGATACACATATACAGATACATATATGGTTATATATGTATATATGTATATCTATCTACCTATGTATATATATATATGTATGATTAAATTACATTGTGTCGCTGATATGGCCTCGGTGGGCAGCAACCAAGATAACAACAAGACGACATGTTTCTTTCCAATTAGACCAATTGGAACCCGCCAGGATTACCGGGCATGTGACATCCTGCCTTTCATCATATTGTCGGTGCTCTTGGGCCGCTTGCTCTGGGGGCTGTGAAGTGTCCTGGTGTCCGATGTGACTGGTGAATGTCCGATCACTTCCTGTCCTGTCCGATGACATATGTCCTGCTTGGTGCATTGTGTTCCAGTACTGTATCGGGCGGGTGGCCTTTCTTTGTCAAATCTTTGGCTCAGGTTTCCTTGCCCCTCTTCACACGATGCTGTGCTTGAAGGTGCAGGAGATGAGAAAACATTTGCAGAGCGAAACTGTGCTGCGCAGATTCCAGCCTTGGGCGGCACGGCTTCAAATTGCCAGGTCTGTTTTGTTTGGATTGCTGTCGTTAAAGGCAGAGTCAGAGGCCTCTCCCAACTTTGGCGCCCAAACCAAAAATGTTTTTATCGTGCTTTGTACTTGGAGGCTTCGTTGTCAACGAAACGACAACTCCCTGGAATTCAGTGTTTAAACATATATATTTTTGCACTATGGCTGGACTGCTGGGCTCCAAACTTTCTTCCACCGCTTCTATTGCGCGCACTCCACGCAGGCAAAGATGATAGACACGGTGCTTTTCGCAATCCTTTGCGCGGCGGCTGTGGGGCTTGCGAGTTTGTCAGGAGAATGTCATGAGATCCCGGAGCAGAAGCTGCAGCAAGATCTCAGCTATGTCCAATTCCAATGTGAAGACGCCCAGCCATTTCAGACTTTCTGTTGCTCGTTCATAGCACACTCTGTTACATGATTGTTTGCCTTGTTTAAGATCATCCCGACTAATGGTTGGCAGTTTGGGGTTGCTTGGCCTCCCTTTCCATCTTCAGCTTTTCCTCACCTTGTTTGTGGTGCTTGCTTTCATCAGGGTGACAAGAGTTCTGCTCGGTTGGCCTTGTTCGGCTTCTGGGTCATGATTTGTCATGACATGATGTGTAGAAGCAGGATGAACAAAGTATCTCCTGCATAATATGTACAGCAACATCTCGCAACTCCTAAGGAGGGCTTCTTCAATCCAGTAGCCTCCCTGTTGCTTACTACGCCCGACGGAGCGGTGAAGATGCTCTTCAATCGGGATAATTTTGATACTCAGTCGCATGGATGACTTGGTTTGCAGATTCGAAAGTGCTGAAACCGTCTGAAACCCAGTTTTCAATTCTGCTGAAGAGCAGTTATTTGTAGTTGCTTTTCGTGGGCATAGAACTTGGCCACAGGTTTCTTTGCCGTTTGCGCTGTGAGGAGTTTTTGGGTTTGGCCTCCGCGGTTTCGTTCTTGACATACTTCACTTTGAACGTCCTCTTCACTGGAGTCCCTGTGCCTACGGGTAACTTTACGGGGGCGATGCTGATTGGTGGCATGGCTGGGCGGCTGATCGGCTGTGTGCTGGGTCATTTGCTGCCACAGATGGACTTCGCACCTCAAGGAGAACCAGAGAACTGGAGCGACAATCTGATTGTTATTTGGACGATGTTTTAGAAGCACAACTTTGTTTGACTTGAGAGCTTCGTTGGCAAACTGTTAGCTTTAGGTCTTAGGCCTCAGGCCGAAGTTTCTTGCAGTTTGGCTGGGAAAGGTCGTGACAATGCTTTTGCCAATCGATGTGAACCTCTCTCTTCAGGTTTGAATGACATGTTGCAGGTTTTGGTTATAAGGAACCTGGTCTTTGTAGTGAGGCACAGAGGGACAAGTGAGCCCAATTAATTTCCGTTTGGCGGCGTTCTAACCTATTGAAATCTAGTGAAGGAATTCCTTCTAGGCATTCTCAACCTTCTTCATTCTGTGCAATTGGCTTGGTTTGAAAGGGTTAAGTTGTCCATGCTCAAATGATCAATGCTTGAAGTTTGTGAATCGCTGGCAGCTTGGCAGGCGCATTTTCTTGGCACTTCACTCGTGCCACATTGCTTTCCAAGCAAAGTTATATAGTCGAGGTGCATCCACCAACTGTAAGATGTTCCTGTTTATTTCGTTTTGTCGCGGGAGGAATTTATTCCATGATTGGTGCCGCGGCCATGCTGTCGGGCTTCAAGCAGATGACCATAGCTCCTGTGATGTTCATTGTCACTGCTGCCAATAATGCTGCCTGGCTGGTTCCACCAACTAGCAAATCTTCAGAATTTTGGGAAACCTTGATGCAATTGAGGTATTCAATAGCATTTTGTAGTTTCTTACAGCAGGGAGATGCCGACTGGTCGCGAACATTTGGAAAGAGCAAGCCTTGTCTTACAAGCTTCGTGTTGCGTTGAGGGTTCTTCTTATGTAGACCTTGATGATTGTGTGTGTGTCGACTACGTCCTTGTATATGACCCATGGTCGATGATGTGAACTTGGATTTCCTTTTCAACATTACTAGAATGTAGTGAGCAGTGGCGGGGCGAAGCAAATTTGGGAAAGGTCGCTTGTGGAGCGCATGCGCGCATGGGCTCAGCCAACCCAGGCAATTTTTCCCTAAGGCTTGCTTAGGGGTTGGGCGATCAATTCCGTGCGCATTTCCGGAGTGTGTCTGGCCTCACGCCAGCCCGGAGTGAGCTCGAAGAGTGCCGTCCGTGGCCTTGCTAAGCAAGCAAGGGTTTGTCTCCCCCTCCCTGCAAGAGAGCAGAGTAGTCCACAGCGGACGGGTCTCTTGAGGCCCCTTCATTTGATTCCCCCTTTCATCTTTCCCCCCCCCCCCACACACACACTTTCTTTTCTCTTGCTTTTCATGTCTTTTCTGCCTTCATGTCCGGTCATCTCATTTCTTTTTCTCTTTTGCGCGCACACTGGTCCAGCCCTTAGCGTATTTGTGCACTTTACACGTTAACCAGGTTTTAGGTCACCTAGGTTGCTATAAGGAGATCTGGCTCATTGGTTGTCTCTGTGCACATACTTGGTTCCTTCTCAATGCTACCACATACACTTGTCTCTTGTCCTCTTCTCACGTCTTCTTCCTTTTGTCCCGCTTGCGCACACACGTGCACGGAAACCGGAGCCCCATTTTGATCTTTCACCTCCCCTACGGGTGGAACGTGTGTGAAAACCTTGGAATCATAGGTCACCGTTAGGTGTGCCTACAGGGGGTCACCCAAGGAGTTGACTGGTGATCCAACGAACAGGCTCAAGCTCCGCGCTGGTATCTGGTCTGATCAGCCAGACGTACCTGCTCTGACCGCCACTTACTTTCTTTTGGGTCCCTTTGTCACTAGAAACAGCGGGCTTTGCTTAGGTTTTGTATTCTGCAGTCACGCAGTGCACCTGTTCTTTCCCTTCGGCTTCTTCAGGGTTTGGGGCGATCAATTCCGCATGCATTTCCCGAGTGTGTCGCGCATGGGCGATCGGGCGCTGGCAAACAAACTGTGTGCTTCATTGTTAACAATGACCATGTAGTTTTGTGATGCCCTGCAAGGGCCAGCCCCCAAGGAAGGTAGAAGAGTAGCAGTGCTCATGAAAACAAACTTTTGGGTTCAGGCGACTGCTGCTGCCACTGATTGCTCCTAACCTAGAAACAACAATTTTGTGAGGAGCAGTGTGCGAAACACGAAGCAAGTGAATCAGGAACACTCAGTAAACGTGCTGACTGCTCCTAGGTGGACATTGCTGCCCCATTGATGATGGCTGTCAGCATCAGCCTCTTCATCAGTCACATGGTCGCTTGTCAAGACGCGTGGGATGAGGAGCAGTTGATCCGCTGCTTGGTGGCAGCGGGAGCTTAGGTCAATCAGTTTGGTATGGAAATGCAGCTGTCGTTTGTCTCACTTTTGATGGGAGGGGCGTGGTAATGGCAATTTTGATGAACATCAAACGACAGACTGGGCCTAAAAGGAAGAAACTGAAAATCTCAATAACCGTTGGGTTTACCAAGGCAAGAAACTTCCTTATTTGCCTCCGGAATTTTGCAAAGAATTGCGCCATTTCTCTGCATGTGACTTGATGGATGAGCTTCCAGCTGCAGCTTGCAACTAGAACAAATTAGACCGCCGCCCGCCCTGAGCTTGGAATGCCTGGGTACCTGCAGTCGGCTAGATTCTAGATTTTGGTTCGTCTGTGAACCTTGCTGATGTTTATCACCTGAGTAGGGTTAAGAACTAAGATTTATTGGTTTGCCAGATTGGGAGCGCAGGTCAGCTGAAGCCCTTTGCTCTCACGTCTCAGACTCTTGAACTGTTATTCAGTGCTGGTTTGCGGGTGAACTCTGACAATCTCCAATAGTTTCCGAGGGGAGAACAGCCTCAGGCCAGGCAATGTCACCATTTTTGCCACAAGCCAGCGCCACCAGCACAGCAAAGGATTGATGAAGCACTGATGTGCTGCTCAGCACCCTGGTTCCCAATGCTCGATGGACCACGATGTGCCTCCCTTTTGCCACGCTCTGGATTGGAAAAGCAGCGGCGAAAACATTTGGGAACAGATTCGATTCATGTGGGCGCAGTTGCCCAAAGGACAGGGATACAGATGCTCGGACAGGACTAGGACATGATTGAATGTTCCTTACTGACCCCTTTTCCGCGCTTATCCAGTGAAATTGCGTTACCGTAGTAGATGTTAGTAGTTGTGGTTTCTTGGTTTGGTCGAACGCGCCCCATACCTAAAGGTTTTGTTTGGTCCTTTCATGTAGGTCTACTTGAAACCTGAAAGATCTGAAAGAAAAGCGTCAACCGTTCCTCAGTGTTTGTGAACCGTTGACGGACATCCAAGGATCCTTGAGGGCACTTCAGCTGCTTCTTTGTACCCGCTTTTCGCTCAAGCCCATCTGCAAGCCGCTTGCGTTGTGACTGCTGACGGTACCTTTGCTGGGATTGTTTCCCGAGCTGGCTTGGCAGCAAAGGCAACTGAAGTTGAACTGGTCGCTGAGAAGGGACACTTGGCAGTTAATCAGCGAGACTCTTGTTTTTGGGTTCCCGGGCTTTGGAATCAAGCTGATCCTGAGAACATACCTGCAAAGCATGTGACCGGCTTGATGCAGTATTTTGCTCCGTGAGTGGATGGTTCGATGTTGTTTGTGCGGCGGGGTTCTCTTCTCACATTCCGTGTGTTGCCGTGAACAAACGAATGTAAGGGAGGCGTGTGAAGGGAACGACCGGGAGGGCAAAAGCAGAAGCATGAAGCAGCTGAAGACAGAAGTAGCACTCACTCCAAGTCAATGGAGCATGGCAGGGCTACTGAAACCGCGCGATTTTTAGTACAGGGGGTGGCACGAGAAATCAGGGCATTGGGCAGGAGAAGATGGTTGAACACGCCTATATAATTGAAAGCAAGGTTGAATAAGGAAATCACAGGGAAACCAAACATGGTGCAATTATGTGACGTCTTTTTGTACCTCTCTCGGTACACTCAGCTGGCTCCACCAAGCCAGGAGACTGCGCTACAGAAGCTTGGCTTTTGTTTATGAGCCTGCCGCTTTCCCTATTTTTGCTCGTGATGCTGTAGCCATTGGCCAGAATACAAAGTTGTATTTGGATCTATTTGGACCATATACATATCATTTCAACAGTTTCCAAAATCGGCGAAGGGTGATCTCAATAAAGGACATGAACAAGAAGAACCCTTACCATACCTTTTAAAGGACCTCTTTAAAGGCCCTACTTCTCTGAATATAGCGCATTTAATCACTTTTCACCAAGCAGTTTACTGTTGAAATTTTTTCTCTTAGGAAAAAGACATTGGCCACAGTCCCTGGCCGTGCCCCTCAACCCTGTCCTTTGGCCGCGGGGCGTGCCACCAAAGTCCTTTGTCCTCCTCTTGTCTGCTGGCCCCTGGCCGCGCTCGCGAACCCTGTGTTCTTCTCTTGTCCTCCTCATGTCCTCTAGCCACGCTTGTGAACTTTGTGTCCTCCTCTTCTGTCCCCCTTCTGTCTTCTGGCCATGCTTGCGAACTTGTCCTATTGCTGGCGAACCCTGTGTCCTCCTCTTGCTCCCCAAATAATTTCAAAAAGAAGGCTGGCCGATAGCCGTGACTGCGTCGAGGCCTGTTGAGGCCTTGTCCGCTGCGCTGCTGTGGGCCATGCGCTATGCTTTGTCCCAGTCTGCTTGGCGCCGCCGCCTTGTCCAGGCCTTGTCCAAGTCTTGTCCGGGTTTGTCCGTCCTGCTTGTCCGTGTTGTCACCCCTTTTACCACGGCCTTGTCCGCTACTTCACAACGCCGCTTTCCCTTTCTCCATCGCATGTTCTCGCGTGGCTTTGAATGTAACAGTGGTGCAGCGTTTCAAATTTGATATCACCCTCAGATATTCTCGTATATCCCTGTGTGTTTGCAAATGCCCCCGGAAGCAGGAACTATTGTTTTCAATCAGTGCCATTCCGAAATAGCTGGAAGCTATAGGAACACAATTGCAGGCGTTGTTCCACCAGAATTCAAGGGGTTGATGGGCCCCAGATAGCAACTATATAACGCCAAGGACAAGGAAGAAAATCCATTGAGTAGCAAAACATGACCAGAGAAGCGGGGAGACGAGTCAGGAGACAAGGTAGCAGTGGCAAACAAAACGCCCATCAAACAAAACAAGCGGGGAGACAAGTGGGGCTAAGGAGACAAGACGGCAGCAGCAGCAGCAGCAGCAGACGAAATGCCAAACAGACAGGCAGACAAGGGGGGAGAGATGTAAGGAGACAGCGGCAGACAAAACGCCGATCGTGCAGACAAACAACTGCAGAAACAAGTACGGAGACAGACAGACAAGCGGGGAGAAAAGTAAGGAGACAAAGCGACAGCAGCAGACAATCGCACAGGCAACCAACTGGGGGGGAGACAAGCAGGGAGGCAAGGCAGAAATGGCAGCGGTAAGCCAAAACAGAAAAAAGAACCCCTACAGCTTTCAGGGGAATAAGCGGGGAGACATGTAGGAGACAAGTGGGGAGACAAGTCAGCAGCAGAGGAAGAACGGCAAACCAAAACGGCGATCACACAGGCAGACAATTGGGGAGACATGTAAGGAGAAGTGGGGAGACAAGGCAGCAGCGGTAGTGGCAAACCAGAACGGCGACCCCACAGGCAGATAGGTGAAGAGACATGTAAGGAGACAAGTGGGGAGAGAGGGCAGCTCCAGCAGCAGCAGCGGCAAACCAAACCGGCGATCACACAGGCAGATACGTGGGGAGACATGTAAAGAGACAAGTGGGGGACAAGGCAGCAGCGGCGCAGCAGCGGCACAGCAGCACACAGCAGCGGCAAGCCCAAAACGGAACACGGGCACCCAGCCATTGAGAAGTAGAAACCCGTGCCGTATAGCTACCCTGTCTGCGGAAAACTGCTGAAACTCTTCGGGTCGATGCTGGCATAGTTTTGAGTCAGCTTCCACTCCCAGGACGACAGTGACGCTGATTCTGAGTCATCCGACAGGGACATTGCATAAGGCCTGGCTTTGAGACACTGTGTTCCGCCATGTTCCACGGTGTTTCTGGTCCCCTCCAACAACCGGAAGCATCGAGCTTCAGCTCCGATTATTCCGGATTCTTCATGGGCGATATGCAGTCAACCCACTAACTACCTAGTGACGGACCTAGTGTTTTCTGGAAAGAATGTCGGCAACCTTTGACCATATGTTGGCTTTAGGAAAGTGCGCTCGCTCTGCTACTTGCCTTCAAAGGTTCCCGATCCTTTTTTTTCAATTTCGTGTTCTTTTTGGAGGTGTGATTGCAACGCCCGGCCGACTGAAGAAACCATGGCGGTAAGGTTCGTCCTGGCTTTGCCTCGCTTGACCAACCGTGCTTGGTTTGGTAGCCAGGGTGTCCCAAAGTTTATAGTTCCACGATGTCGGTGAACGCTTTTGTTTTCAGGGTTCCTGTGTTCTATTTTTAACGAAGAAACATTTCGTTACGTTCATTTTTCTGGATAGTTCAATAGGTTTAAAAAGAAACAAAAGATGCAGAGGATAATGACAATGTATGACAATGCCAAGTAGTCATTAAGAAATAAATACGTTTTGAACAAAATGCATTTAAGGATTCAATCTGATGGGTCTGCTCATGATGGTTCATTTTTCATTGTTGAGCCTAGATATGAGAGTAAAGACAAAAGACTGGCAGGTGGGTTTGCGTGGTAGCGGAGCCAATGATCCCATAACGTGCGCGCCATGGCCAGCCCGGCAGAGAGCCCAAGTGGTGGAGCTGGCATCGACGCAGGCCCTTGCAGAGTTGAAGAGGCAGAAGGACGATTGCAAGAGTTTGTATAAGACCCTGACCCCAAGTCAAGAGAAGAGGCCCTGGCTACCGATGCAACAGTTTTGCGAGTTATTTGCTTGAGCGAGTTGGCAAATCCTCTCACGAAAGACCGCACCATCTGCAGAATTCAAAGAAGTTTGCTTCGCCATGGAGACGGAGGATGGTCGAGAAGTTCAGATTCACGCGCGAGCTCACTTTGCTGAAGAGGGTAGCAGCCGAGTTTGTCCTTCGGCAGATTGTTGGAGGGAGGGGTGACAAGGCATGTGTTTTGGCTCCCAAGTGAGAGTGCCTGGCTCTTGAGCCGCAGAACAAAAGTCTAGTGGTGCAGTGGCGCAGGCAAAGATCAGAGCAATCCGGGTTTTCCCGTGCATGGTCAGGGCACTTGATGCCTTGGATGTGAAGCTGGGAGAACAACTCCAGGAGATCGTGGGGTTGAAGTGCACATTTGCGCCGAAGAGAGAGGAAACTGGAAATTGAGGAAATGGCTATGGCTATGCCTTTGAACCTGATGATGGAGCAGCAGGAGAAGATTGAAGGCCTTGAGGAAAACGTTCTGATTTTGCCAATTTCTCATCAGAAGAGCATGGACCAGAAGATTTGGCCTCGAAATGTTGGAGCTTTTGAGAGAAGTTTTAGCAAGGACCAAGAGAAGCAGAGAGAGAATTCGGAATTCCAGCTACAGAGCATGAATTGAACATGAGAAGGAGGAAGGAGAGCGCTAAGAGAAGGACGCCTTGTTTTGGGGCGACCAGATGCAGACACCGTCAACGTGAATGGCATGGGTCTCACCAAGGAAAGCCCACTTCGTAACTCAGAGCGCCTTGCAAGTATTTCAGCGTTTCTTAATCAAGGAGCAAGTTGACGTGCTTCCAGAGGTTGTTGAGCCATCTACATGAACGAGAGCTGAAGGCGCGAGAAAGGAGGAGTGGCCATGAAGCCCATCGACGTTCTACGTCTTCATCAGTGCGCGCAGTGAACGGGGCGGTGGCATTTGCTGCATCAAGAGGACAGAAAGTGGTCAGCTTGAGCGGTGCAGAGAGTGAGCTTCACGCTTTGGTTGGAGGAGCGCACGATGGGGTCTTCATCAAGCAGTGCCTGAGGCTTCTTACAGGAGAAGAAGTCCAGCGCATGCGTCTTCTCGACAACTCAGCAACGAGGCAGATCATGCGCAAGAGAGGAAGCGGAAAATTGAGACACATCAGCAGGAAACTTGTATGGTGCGAGGAGATGGTTTCCTCAAAGGAGATGGAAGTGAAGCACATTGGAACCATAATGTCTCAGACATTGGCACCAAGCCTTTGAGCCAACCGAGGCTGAAGTACCTTCTCTTCAAACGCCATGCCATCGATGCAGGGGGCGACAGAGTCGGTGAGAAGGAGAAGCAAGAAGTTGATGAAAAGGAGATGAGTCGAGGCAAGATTCAAAGGTTGGTCAAAGCACTCGAGAAGACTATTATGTACGTTGGGGGCCTTGGGCCAGTGGCAGCAGAAAGGACAACGATTTCCTGCGCTCGATGATGATGGTTTTCTTTGGACTTTCCCCAGTTGGACTACGGTCAAGATGCTTGAGGAGAGAATGGAACTCTGTGAAAGTTCACAGGGTGCCAAGTGAAGATTCAGTCCATAGGACTTCGAGCGGCGAGAGAGACAACAAGTGAGTTGAGAGTAGACATGAAAGTGCACATCACGTCGAAGCTCAAGGACGATGGGACTCGATGATGCATTGCTATGGCCAAAGACTTCACAGAGCCATCATGAATCAGAATGGCTATGTGCAGCTTGGAGAGCTAAGCCATTGGGATGCCCGACGCGTGAATTTCCTTGCGAAGAGAAACAAAGGGGGGCACAAGAAAGAAAGCATGGTTGATCGACGAATGGTTTGCGAGGAGAATGTGACGAGAAGAGATGTGGGTGGCAAAGAGGTCAGAGGACAGAGGAGAAGCAGGGCGGATACTCCGCCAGCCGCAGCAAGAACAGTTCATGCGGAGTGAAGAGGATCAAGAGGCGAAGAGAATGAGGAGAATTTGAGCGGTGACACGGCAATGGTGTTACTGGATGATGGAAGAGAAGTTGGAGTTCCAGTGGCGTATCTCTCACCAGAGCTGACACCCAGAATGGCGGACGAGCGGAGGTGGCCAGACACACCTCCTTTTGAACCACCAGAAGAGGAGGTTGATGGAGGAGAGCCCTCAGATCATGGAGGAGAAGCGACAGACAGTGCTGCAGTGACAAGAGCAGCGCTGGTGGAAGAAGCAGATGGCCCAATAGATGTGGCTGAACAAATGGACACCTTGCCGGCACGAGTGTTTTTTGCAGGCAAGGGAGGAAATGTTGAAGCTGGAAGACAGCGTCGAGTTTTTTTCGAGTGATTGAGACAGAGCGAAGCTGCATGAACTCTACAAGCAACTGCAAGAGCTGGTTAACTATATCACCGACTAGCAGGACAAAAAGGACATGCAGCATCAGCTCAGCCTCCAAAGGAGGAGTGGCAAACATGTAAAGATGGACTCGTGGACATGTCTCACGCCCGACTATCGAGGCTCAAAAGGAGCGTTCGCAGAGACGAATACCAACATGTAAATGGAAGATACTTGTCCACATTCTTCTTACGCGCCTTTAATTTTAATGTCTATCTTCGCTATCGTCCTTTATCTTGTTGCTTACCTTTGGTGCGTTATCTGTTTACGAAAAATGTCTACCTATATATAACTTGAGCTTTGTTTTACCAGGTTCATGCGCTCAACAAGGGAGACCAGGCTTTCAGCTTTCCCGTTTTTCACGCACCGCCCAGGTCGCGCCAGTAGTGTCAAGCCCACCCCAGCTCAGCAGCAGTAGGTAACCCAGCCCTTACAAGGGTGTTTTCTTTAGCAAAGTGGTTTTCTCGCCTTTTGTGTGTTTGGTCAGCTTCGGTGGCTGTGTGTTGTGTTCCCTGCTTTGATTCGCTTTCGCCTGTTAGGCTGGGCAACTTCACTGGCTTCGATCGAGAAGATCCATGTATGGCGCGTCGATGCATAGAGTTTCCACAACGTCGCTTTGCTGTGAAAGACTCTTTGGAAGCTTTCGTATCAATCTTGAAACATTGAGATAGCACATTGGAACATCAATCCTGGCCATCATGGACAGCCGCGAGTTGCTCGACGATATATAACATATTTGGACACGTGCGTCACACGTTGCGGCCTCATTATTTACTAAATGCTCTCTTTTTGAGATTACGACAAAACTTCTTCAGTGGTGCTTCGTACATGTCAATTTGGGACACATTGTCACCGCAGAGTAGAGATTGTGAGGTGATCCGTGATGTGTTCGCGGAGGATGAAGTGAGCGATTGCTTTCAGGTGCCGAAATCGCAGGCAACTTAAGACCGAAGACTGCGAGTCTGCGGGAAATGGCTGCCTAGCCACGGATATCTGGGCGTCCGTTTTGGGCTGCCCCGTGTTTGAAAGCGCTATGCGTTTGGTTTGGGTTTACGCACGTTTTGCAAAAGAGGTTGTGGGCAAGGCAAAAAGTGTTGCTAGGACAGCGCAAGAAGAAGTTTGTGATGAGGATGAAACGAATGATAATGTGAATAGAATATGCTCGACTGCAAACCACGGGTGACAAGGATACAATGTACACAGATTGTATATTCAATTCAATCGGAAGAAGACATGTTTAGTCCGACAATCCCTCACCCTAGCTACCACAGGTTGGCAAGCGACCGGAAGAATTGCAGCGTTGCAAGTAGATAAAGGTCTTTTACTGCTTACATCGGTAAATCGGAAGAGATCAAGATCAACAAGGACCAAGCCAAGACCTTCGTGCGATTCACGGCCGGTTGGCCAACTGAAAGCAGTTGAGTGCCAAGCAAAGCCCACCAGACAGGTCCGAAAGGTTAGAAACACTGAAAACATATTTCGGTATATGTATATGTCCTTCAGCAACCCAATGCCTACTACAAGGAAGCCGAGAAAATAGAGTGGAGCAGGAAAGAAACAGGAAACATTGCGACTTCAAAGCTTCACCAACAAGCCTGAGGAAGACAGAGACCAAGAGAAATATAGAGACATAGCACCCATCAATCAATCCGGGGTTCCTTCTCTTGTTTTCTTTTTCGTTGCCTTACTTTCTGAAATTGGCCTTCGTTCTATCATTTGACTCCAAGTTTTGCACCACTGACTGTGAACATCAAGCATTTTAACTTTCAAATAGGTTGGAAATGCATGTGGATTCTATGTTCCCATGACAACCCCTCTCGCATGTTGGGAACACATGAACCACACCGGTGTCCAAGGTGTCGCAAGTGAAATGAGAAACTGGACCTTGCGTTTGGTCTCTCCTATTGAGCACATCAACTGGGTTGAGCCGGTGTTTGTTTCTGCTGGAGACGTCAATAGCAACGCGGCCAAAACGAGCGTTGTGTAAAATCCGCGTGGCGCGCGCGGCATTTCGGCTATGTCTGCAGGGCCACCTGGGAATGTGTTGCTGCGTTGATCGGTGGAGTGGGGCTAATGGCGTTCGTCGTGGACGCCAACGGCAACGACGTTGCAAGGTGGATCATTGCTGCGGCAGGCTGTTTGGGGGGGTTGGGGTGGGGTGCGGCGGGGTCAATTGATGACGTCTGTTGTGGATGCAATGGCAACAACATCGCCTTGTGGATCTTTGTGCAACGACATTGCTGCCGGGTCATTCTATGATGCAATGGACTTTCTGCGCAATGTATATTGACATATGATTATGATATGGGCATTTAATGTTTGTAGCGTCCATATTTTGTCAAACTTGTCATCCACACACGTGGGGTGGGGTGGGGTGGGGATAGTGACGTTCGCTGTGGACGCTACGGCAACGACAACAGGCTGCTTTTTGTTAGAAAGTACATGGGAAGTGGCTCGGGCTGCGCCTTCACCGAATGTACTTCTTCAAGAAGAGTGTCCGAACGATCCAGAGATCAGATGGTTCATTGCCGAATGCACACGAACCTGTTGTGAATGGATACACGGGTGTGTTCATGGAACCTTACTTTCATACAAATGGGTACGGAAAAACAATTGTTTTTACCATAACGCCTTGGTTTTTTGATTGCCAAGGAATTGTAGAAAGCAGGTAACGCAGACAGAGATCAAAGGAGGTGACGAATGGACAAGAAATAGCAAAACACGGACGCGGAACGAACAGTTTGTGCCATCGCACCAGACAATCAATTTTGCAACGCGCCATTTATTCAAACTTATGCCAATCTCAGCTGCTCAAGCAACGCATAGACATGATTCTTCTGTGGTTGTTGCACTGAAAGTGGTTCTGTCGCCACGCTGCCTTATCTTGTCTGAGTACGGGCCCCAAATATCTCCGAAGAGGTCGGCAATATGTTTTGCAGAACTAGTTCTCCTGACGGTTGTAGCAACATTGCAGCAAGAGTCAATCAGAATGAATTAGCATGAGCAGTGGGAGGGAGAACCCTTATGAAGCGCAAACTGGAAGTGTGCTGGAAGCGGCAACTTGGTTTGGTTCAGAGACGACATGTGCAAAACTGTTGTGGTCTTCGGGAGTTAAACAGCTGAACCATGACATTGTCAGCGCCTTATTCAATGTATTTCCCCAAACAGTGTGGGCACACTGAGGGGTTCTTACGGTAGGGGAAAGGAAGGTGTGCTTGGATCGCTGTTCCGCCCGGGCGTGTGCGGCTGATTCGCTGCTATTTACAGTACATTCATGACTCTCGACATCGTCCATGTGCACTTCGACTGCGCAGGCTCCCTGAATCTGGGCGTCCGCGGCGGGTGCTGCAGGCGGCTGCGCTCTTGTTGTGGCGCCGCGCGCATTTCGGAACATGGTGGTCACTTTTCGTGGCAGGTGCAAGGGAAGCCTCGTGTTTTGGTGCTCCAAAGCCGGCTTTTCGTGACAGGTGCAAGGGATCGGAGCTGTTTGACTTCGAAATGCAGTTTTCGTGGCAGGCGCAGCGCTTTGGACATGGTGGTGATCGTCAAAGAGCTCAGATTTCGTGACAGGTGCAGTGAATCGTGACTATTGGACATTTCGTGGCAGGCGCAGCGCTTGGTGAACCTCGAAGTACAGATTTCGTGGCAGGCGCAGCGCTTTGTGAACCTCGAAGTGCAGATTTCGTGACAGGTACAGCACTTTGTGAACCTGGAAGTGCAGATATCGTGGCAGGCGCAGCACTTTGTGAACCTTGAAGTGCAGATTTCATGACAGGTACAGCACTTTGTGAACCTCGAAGTGCAGATTCGTGGCAGGGGCAGCACTTGGTGAACCTCAAAGTGCAGATTTCGTGGCAGGCACAGCACTTGGTCGACCTGGAAGTGCAGATTTCGTGGCAGGCACAGC
>CAXAMN010000525.1:9376-39634 GCA_963970005.1 Durusdinium trenchii | reverse complement strand
CGCTTGCTGAACCTCGAAGTGCAGATTTCGTGGCAGGCACAGCACTTCATGAACTTCGAAGTGCTCACACTCACACTCGCACTCACACGCCTCACACTCACGCCCACTCACTCTCCCACTCGCAGACCCTCTCACTCACACTCGCACTCACGCTCACGACTCACCCTCACTCTCGCTCTCACTCTCACTCTCACACTCACACTCACACTCACACTCACACTCACACTCTCACTCACTCTCCCACTCTCACTCTCACTCACTCTCACTTACACTCACACTCACTCTCACTCTCACTCTCGCCCACACTCACACTCGCACTCACACTCACTCTCCCACTCTCACGCACACTCACACTCCCTCTCATCCACACTCACTCACACCCACCTTCACTTCATCACCACCATCACCTCTCTGGACCCCAGTGCGTTTGGATCTCTAGACTTTCTGCTTACAGACCTCACACACACTGTTTGGGGTCTCTTGCCGGGATACTTTGAATTCTTTTCAAAGCAGCCGAACCAGGCCGGTTTCTTGGCATCGTCTTTGCACTTCTGCTGGAGTGTTTCCTGTCAGCTTGGACGTTTGAAGGGCAAGGCCACACAGATTGTGAAACTCAGAAAGAACGAAGTAAGTTGTGTAAAGCCACTGCATGCAGGAATGTGGGATCAAAATGATTGGACAACGTTGGGTGGTTAGTTTCCATGTGTCCATTCTCCTGCTGTGCCCTTCTATCCAGATCTCAAATTGTCAGGCCAACTCTGATCTACAGCAAGTTGTTGCACAACAACTGCGTGAACTGGCACAGACGGATGCAAAGAAGTTGCATGCTTTCACCAGCGCGCAAGGACCCGACAACTCAAACGTTGAGATGCGGATGGTGGGTGCCGGATAGTGTGGCCGGCTCGTCGAACAGGCAAGTTGTCGAACGGTGAGTCTGAAAGTCTCAACGCAATAGTTGTTGGCCAACGAACGTGAAACCAGTCGGTTGAACAGCCGTCTCGGACCATGAGCTAGATGTTGCAGAGGAAGCCCTTGCAGGCATGGATTGTTGATCTTGCTATTCCGTAAGCTCATGGGTTTCTTTGAGCAGGAAGCGGGACAACTTATTGCCACTAGTTTTTGTGTATTTAGCCCGAGATTGATCGACAGACTAGGAGCGAACTGCCAACCCTGGTGGCTGCTTGCAAACCTACTACTTTGCTCTGCCATCAGTCGATGGCCACTCATTTTGCTGATGGTCTTGAACGGCTTTTGCGTTGTTGCGAAGGTGGTCATCGGTACTTTTTCCTGGACATCCACAAAGGACTATATGATGTGCCAATTGACCCTTGGTCATAGCAAGAGAGCAGAGTGGGTTGACGACCCCAACCGCTTGCCCATTGGCCAATCGTTGGCCAAGGCTCGTTCCATAATAAGCCCGGTTCATTCGTTGTTCATTCGTGTTTTCTTTTGAAGTTGATCAAGTGTACGGCGTGTATGTAGAAGTTGAAAGAGTGTGAGCACAACCTGGTGAGGAAGCTCTTCGTAGCAGGAGCATGTCTAGTTTTGCCGCTTTTGGTTTGGAACATTGCTGCATGGGCCTTCGTGCACTTGGCAGTGCGATTGGCTACACACTTGCTCCCAGACCTGCTTCGGAGCTTACAGCCCGGCTTGCAGCCCTTGCCAATTGAGGCTCTCAACTTCTCAACACGAAATAGCTGACACGTGTTTTTGTCCTTTTTCTGAGCAGATCAAGCCATCCTGCGACCCCCGAATTCATTGCTGGTTTCCACGCTCCTCAACCATGATACTGTAGGGTAGAACTCTATCTAAAGCTGTGACATGACAATACATCATGAATTAGGCTTTCATGTGGGAGAAGCAGAGTTTGTCATGAGATGGTTAGGTGTTGGCCTCCCTCTTCAGTTGAGTCTTCATCCGTCCCAATTCTTTTCTGAGCTGTATCCCGCATGTGGGAAACGAGCACAATTTATAAAAGTGTTAAGCAGATTGCCGCCAGGCATTTCAGAACTTGTCCGCCGTAGTTTTTGCTGTGTGGATCATGGCGAAGTTCCTGATGCTTGTGGAGGTCCTTGGCAGTCACCGCTACTACAGAGAAGTGCTGGGTCGCAGGAGGCAAACTGGCCTTCCCAGCATATCGTTCCATGTTGTGGACGCTTTCTATGGGTTTCTTGGATTTGATTAGCCATTCGGCACCAAATGTCCAATCGCAAAAGTATTTGGACATCAGCTACAAAACCAGATGATGCACATCCCAGACGTGGCAGCATTTTTTGGATCATGCAAAATATGGCTTGCAGCCGCGCATATCGAGAAATTAGCTGAACACGAGGTATATCATGATATATCCTGGCTGTTGTCCCGATAAAGCAAAGACGAAAACAGAGACAGCCCCTTCCAGAGGTTGCACAAGTCATCACAATCACTCGAAAGCCGCACCTCATTGTTGGGGAAATAGCAGCGAGCCACAGTTCTCAGAACAAAGTAGTGATCGTCTTAGCAACCAAAGGTTTCAGTTGCTTTGCGAGTGCCTGCTTGAGGAGCAGTTCCAGAAGAAAAGAGGCCATAGGATTGGGTTTACCGGCAGGTGTATACAGCGCAACCAGTGCACATCAAAACCTTGGAACCTCTATGTAAACCTTTGCTTTCAGAATCCTGAAACCATCAGAAACCTTCAACTACCCGCTTTCACCTGACCTTTGCCAGGTTGTAGGTCAGAACAGAACCCAAAAGGTAGGACATCTGTAACATGAAACAAGATTGAACACTCCTTGCAGGACACATCAGCATATTTTGCAACTCCTGAATGGGATTGACTAAAAAGTACTACAAAGCAGAGCATGAATTCGCACAAAGCACATCCAATATCAGATTGAACATCTCACGAAAACTGGGCAGGTGATTTCATAGTGTTTTTACTGGAGTCGCGAGGCAGATCCTGCATCACGAACAGGCGTGCCATTGTGGGCTGTTGCTCGAACCAGAGATTTAACCACGGGCAAAACAGCAAGAAAGGTGGCAACGAAGCTGACATGGAAAAGCGTAGGGAGCTATCCCCTTCGTCTCAGTTCTGCCCAAAGCGCAATCAAAGCAACTCACAAGGTAATCCGACTCAGAAAGAGCCTCAAACGGAGGTGTCAACGCTGAGAATGCTGGCTGACTGTGCGCTGTAGAATTCAGCTGTGTGCAAGTTTCCCGCATGTATTCCGAGCACTTTTTGCAAGTACCCACGTGCAGTCCACATACTTTAAAGGGTAGAGTCCAAGTAGAGGTTGCGCGAAGGAACAGTTATATTATCAGCGTTGAGTTGAGGATGCTAATTCGTGCCCAGAAACAACGTTCTGCCAAGGAAGTTTTTATAACTTTTGACTGTGTGAAACATCCAAGAGACAGGTTTTCCTATACGATCGTGGCCTTCCACATTGCATGGGCTTCGTTAGAGCAGGCCTCCTTGCTTCAACGGCGTTGGTTGCCGGGTGGCTGGTCGCCTATTGGCATTTTCCTCTCTTTGATCCTGCGGGGTGCTTTCCTGCCTTTTGGGACCCTTGGCATGTTTCCTGCACCCTTCAGGCTGAAGAATTTGAGACATTCTCCAAGAACCTCTGGACAGCGGGTGATTGTAAGATAGTCCAACCCCAGATTAGTCAATGTGTTCTTCTAGCCCAGAGTGGAACTGACAGGAACCCAGAGTACATTGCTTCAGAGGAACAACAACAGCGTTAAACCGTTAAGAAGGGCAGGGTCAAAACATCTCGGAAAGACCAGTCCAGAGTCAGAGTATTTCCGAATACTGCAGATTTGCGTGATAAGAAAAACTGCTTTTTGAGGTTGGAGTCTAGCCTTTTCCTTATAAGAAAAATGGCCGAGTCTAAACTACATTTCTTAATCCAGGGTGTCCATTCACTAGGTTATAGTATTAATATTTTCAATTGAGATTTTCTACCAAAGATAGATTCCAAGTCATTTACCTTCTCCGAGAATTAGCTTCCAAATCCTCTTGTTGAGTTAAGATATGTTAAGATTCTCAGCGCAATTACCAACCGCAGACCAGAGTAGTCCAGACGAGGCGTTGCTAAAGCCGCTAAAGGCATAACCACGAAAGCCACGAAACCTAGCTGTGCTATGGAGTTCCTCTTTCTTTAGCGATTTGGGAGGGAGAGAGCCATCTCAAGCAGGATGACTACGGGAACTTTTTTGGTCGATTCCATGGCTGCGTGGGAACAGCGAAGCTGCTCACCAACGGTTCCAAGATTGAGAAATGTTTAAGCAATCAGAGGAGCTCTGAGAAGGTGGAATTGTGCCTACTCGTAATATTCAAAACCGCAGTAATTCAGACCGAAGCAGCCTGAAATAATCTAGAGTAACCACAGTATCTTGTAGTCCAGAATGCTCGGATTTAGCTCAGCTGAGCTCTGTGGTCGCAAAGCAGTCTGTTTGAGGATGAAACTGAAAGCAGCAATGTCCGGCCCTCAGGGCCCTCCTTGCATGCGTCGCATGTCTTTGCTCGGACGGTTCGACATAGACAGCTCGATGGGGAGAATGAGTGGAATGATTCAACAGACACATCAGGCATCAAGTACGCATGCAAGCTTTTGAAGAAACAAGTTCTTGCAGGTTTGAAGTAGGCTTGCAGCAGATCATTCCAAGGGCACGTTTAAGAAGAGATCAGTACTTGAACTTGCTTGTTTGATGCCAGTTTCATTAAACATCAATGCAACGCGGTTGTGGCCAAGTTGCAACAGCTTACTGCAAATAAAATGAGGTAACAAGAACACTTTTTGAATTCATAATTTATACTTTAACCTTTCGCGTGCTACAACCTGCGGAAACCTGATGATGTGATGAAGACGTGTGAAAGTGTACAGCCCCCAATGTCATATTGAACCGCCCAAACAAGTAACTGATGCTCGTGTTAAACTTGGTCAAGACTATCCGAAGTAAAGCAAGGAAGCAGTTTCTAAAGCGAATGGATCCCGCGAAATGCGATTAGGACACATGCAAAACATTGCAAAACCACAATTTCAACAATGTGTGCGTGTGCGTCTGCGTGGTGTGTGACTAAGTGTGTGTCCCACCCTGTATTCAAGGGTTCCGCAGGGGGTGGTAGCAAGGCAGAAAGTCTACCACCAACGAAGACACTCTCTAAGCCTTGGTAATACTGCCTGCACCGTGACAACACACTACTTTTCCTGCGCTGTTCTTTGCTAAGGCGGTTCATGTTCCTTCCCCCCTAAACCTTTACAGAGCAGCCGCGCTACGCAGTTTTGTAGCCACTTCGAACCTTTGTTCAAGCACCTTCAAATTCACCGACCCAGCATTCTTTCCGTTTGCGCTACAGTCAAGGGCCGTGCATTGGTGGATTATCGCTTGAATGCACCTATCGAAAAGTGTGTGTGTGTGCGCGCCTGTGAAACCCTTCATTCTTGAAGTCACCGCTCAACGAAGACGCTTCAAGGTTGCTGTGATATGCAATCTGGACGCAGATTGCGCGTACCTGCGAGCAGATGTTCACCTTTACTTCCTCCTTGGACCCGCATAACTAGAACAAGACTTCTATTTTCTAACAAGCTTGACCGACTTGCAGATGCACCTTGTCGCATTCCGGGATTGGACTTTAAGACTTTGAACCACCCTTGTCGCGAGACCTCCAGGACGGTCAGACCACCTTACACGCCACCGTCAGGACTATGGTTAGCTAGGTCGCCGTGTCGCAAGCGGCTTTCAGTTCCGCATGAATTTTCCCGAGTGTGTCTGGCCTAGTGCCAGCCAGCACTGATCCCGAAGAACGCTTTTACATGGCCCCGTTGAGGTTCGTCCACGTCCTTGCGCCGGGCTGGCTAGAGCAGTCCACAGCGGACGGAGTAGGCTTGCGCCAAAGCTACAATACACAAGACTTGCTGACCTGGACTGATTTTTGAGCAGGCTGAAAGCTGGAAGGTGTCCAGAGTGGACTGGAGTAGGTTGAACGCCAGGAGTAGGCCACAGCGGCCGTACCTTTTCTCAAGGCCCGGTGGACCGTCCTGACCTTGAGCGCACATACGTACGCGCAAGAGAAAAAAGGGATGAGGCGCCAAGACGCGAAGACAGAAAGACATGAAAAGACAAAGGAAAAAGAGTGTGTGCAAAGGCTGCAAAGGGGAAAAAATCAAGGGGGAACCAGATGGAAGGGCCGGAAAACAACGAAGCCAAGGTCCGGCCCTTAGTGTACACGCGTGCTTGCACTTGATCCCAGGTTTGGCGTCGCCCAGGTTGTTATAAGGATTTTGCGCGCGCTCGCATGTACATTTAGCTTGAACATTAGTTTTGCTGTTGCCTCCCTTTACGGGAGGCGTGTGTGTGTGAAACACTTGGAGTCACCAGGAACCTTTTAGTTGTTTAACTGTGTAGGGCAGCGGTGAGAATTCTTGATGTCACCGCTCAACGAAGACGCTTCAAGGTTGCTGTGATATGCAATCTGGACGCAGATTGCGCGTACCTGCGAGCAGATGATCACCTTAACTTGATAACCTTTACTTCCTCCTTGGACCCGCGTAACTAGAACAAGACACTGAACAAGACTTCCATTTTTCTAACGAGCTTGACCGACTTGCAGATGCACCTTGTCGCGTTCCGGAGTTGGACTTTAAGACTTTGAACAATTTGGGCAACCTCCCTTTTCACGAGACCCCCAGGATGCTCAGACCACCTTACACGCTACCCTCGGGACTATGGTTAGCCAGGTCGCTGTGTGGCAAGTGGCGCATAAGTTTTCCCAAGTGTGTGTGTGTGTGTATGTCTTTGACAAGTTTCTTTTTGAGTGAAACGCGTTGAATTTCAACAAATCACGCAGAGGATCAAACAGTAATAAATAAATAAGTAAATATGTATATATATATAGATGTAGATGGCTCTCGATTCTTCAGATATCAAAGCCCTGCTTCTGGAAAAGAGGAAGAGGTTCGAACAAAATATGCCAGCGTAGACCCCAGATAACAAAAGGTGTTTGTGGGCAGCACACTGCCGCAGCGCTCTGCGGCGCCCTCCAGCGGCGCCACCGCAGGCGCCGCGCGGCGGCGCCGCCCAAGTGCCCAAACACACACCGCAGCAGAGGTCCCTTGAGCGGCGCCTTGCAGCACCAGGCTCCAAAGCGCGACGAGGCACACACCCGGCAACAACACCAGCGCGCAGGCTCCAAAGCGCGCGCGGCCACGTGCCCAAGATCCAAAGTGCACACAGCGGTGCCCTCCAGCGGCTCCGCGCAGCAGCGCCCTGCAACACCCAAGCCCTCAACCACACACAGCCGCGGCACGGGGCCAACGCCCAAGCTCCCAAGCGCACGCAGCAGCAGCGCCCTGCAGCGGCACCAGCGCCCAAGCTCCCAAGCGCGCGCAGCAGCGGCGCCTTGCAGCCGCACCCTGCGCGCAAACTCCCAAGCGCACACAGCAGCGGCGCTGCAGCGGCGCCGCCACCCAAGCTCGAACACGCGCACGTGCAGCTCTTCGTAAGAACCGCGCTAGTTCATGCCATCTGGGGAAAAGCACACATGCCTCACGAAGACAAATCTTGCCGTCGTTGCAGGGTAAACAGGCATCCGAGCAGCTGGTTCTCAGTTGGCTGCAGTGTCGTTACCTTAGCTTTGCAGCGCGGCAGCGCTCTCGTATTCTTGGAATAAGGATGGGCAAGCCAGTTGAAGGCGCTTTGAATTCTCCGCAGGGTTTGGATACAAGTCGGGCTTCTGCCTTGCCTCCAACATTTCTGGTCGTTGCTTGACCTTTTCTTCCCCTGTCGATTCTTTTTGAACTGCGGTACATGTCACCCGTTTTCCCTGTCACTTCCTGTCACTTCTCCTTCCAGCTATACACTTGAAGAATATGATTTGTTTGCGCTCTTGAGCATACTGAGAGCTGCATGTTTGCGTGATTTGGGTTGGACGAAGGTTGGTCCTAAGATGTCCTAAGAAAAGACATGAGGAATGCATTGGATGTAAATGTATCGCATATTTATATATATATATATATATGTGTGTGTGTTTTAATAACAGATTCTGGTATTGGCTTGCTGTCGGTGAATTTTTTCTTCCCTGGTACCACACTGTCAGAGCCTACAGGCTTGAAAGTTGAGCTGGTAGATGGCCATGTGAGGTATTTTTCTGTGCATCGATTGCTCCATGTGCAACCCTTTTATACCTGCTGGCACAAGGACATGTAGATGAGCATGGGTTTCAAACGCACCACATGAACCTGAGACCACATGTTTCTGAATCTGTAGGAACATCATTTCTCGGCATCGCAGACGTGTCTCACAGCCTGCCAGGAGTCCGTGTTTTCAATCAATCAAGAGAGTCACAGAGAGTCTTTTTTATTTGCATATTCAATCATCAAGAATGGAGTGAGATCCGCTCGAGCAAATTCTTTTCAAACCGTTTGACGAGCAAGGGTTCTTTGGTCTTTTGAGATAAGCCAGGAGTCTGGTTTGCTCGAGAGCGGAGCTGAGGTGCAGGGCTTGCAAACGACCTATAGAACTGATTTGTCTCAGCGTGTTGTGCAATCAGAGCTCATTGACTCTATAGTGCAGTTGCCATCCTCTTGTTTGTTGCATTACCGCTCTTGTTGTGTTCTTTGGCCGCTCCGATGCCATGAAAGGGAATTTGCTGCCCCTAAGCTTTTCATGAGAAACATGTTCGCTGGGCAACGTCCAAAATTGTAGGTTCCAGGTTGTGAGGATCATCTTCTAGAGGGGCCTCGCTTCAATGCCTGCTGCATCCATTCGTCCTGCCATCCTGTGTATGCTTTGAAGCCTCTCTCTGTTTGTTTGATATGAATCTTTCTCTATCTCTCGCAAGTGGCTTGCGCAAGTGCACACCTTAGATCTACTTACTCGTTGCGTGAGCGAAGTATAAAATCAAGTTGGCCAGGGTATCGTTTTGTAGTTGGAAGAATGAAAGAGGAAGAAGCCTTGGGGAGACGAAAAGCACCATGAAAGTTTCACTATGTGTCCCACCTACCACAACTATATCCTGGGCGCTCGTGGACTGCCGTTGGGCTCCGCGGGCGCTCTTGACACATGTTCGGGCGAGCGGGCAGGCGGGCGAAACCCTTGGAGTCAGAGGGCTTCCGTTGGAGTTTTTGCTTGGAGATTGTTACTTTTAGCAGGGCCCAACGCGCGATATCAACAACCTTGACCAACGAAGCTGGGTGATATCGCGGGGTATGGGACTTGGCCAGTCCGATGTACCTGCTCTAGTCTAGTGGGTGATTCTTATGTCTCGCCCGAAAACAGCGATTCGTCAGTCTCGCTCCCTAGCTAAACAGGAGGCTTCTCTTTCCTCTAGCTAAAAAGACAGGAGGCTTCAAATCCTTTTTACTTACTTAGCGCGATTCACTTGTCTCGCTCCATTTTGGAACCTCTGTATGAACCCAAGTAGTGTATGTGGCAAACCGCACTTGTGTCATACGCTTTTTCTTGAATGTGTGAAACCCTTCAAGTTGACCTTCTACTTGCAATGGCCTCCCACCTAGCTGCAACGGCCTCCGACCTATTTGGGACGACCTCCTGTGTGTGAAACCCTTGGAGTCACACCTACGCTGAACCGCTGTCTTGTCTACTTGCTACTCACCTAGTAACGATGACCCCCAACCTTTGTGAGGGCCTCTCACCTTGGTTTGACGGCCTCCAACCTAAATGCGACCTTCGCCCTATATACTTTTGAGGACAAGAAGAGGACAAGGCCCAGCCACAGAGCCCAGCACAGAGGACAAGAGGAGGACAAGAGCCCAGTAAGCCATCCATAGCACACGAGCGCCCTGCTCTCTCTCTCTCTCTTGTAAAATTCAGCAGCTGTTTGTTTGTCGTTTGTTTTGTGCACGTCACTGTATTGTTTTCCTCTTGGCAATTGTCCTTAGGCTCAAGGCCTCGATCCAAGGTGCATTGTATAGCACCAAACAATTGTACATGAACACTACGACAGGGCAAGTATGCTATTGTAAAAGAACTTGTATCTTGACACCGCCCCTGGGTTTGATTCATTGTTGAATCACACCATCAATACAAACATTGTTGAAACAGTAAAGGAACATTATTGTACAAAGTTCAAGCATTGTAGACAAGTCTGTACATCTTTTCTGCCATTGTCTCTCCAGTATTGTTGCCTTTCTCATCGTAGTGCTCGTGTGGCATTGTCATAGCTGGAGATCAGCAGCTTGTTGAACCATTGTTCTAGCCCTCCATGTCGCCCATCTGACTTTCTTGGGCTTCTGAGGATTGTCTGGGACGTTTGTCCCTTTCTCTTCCTCCTCGTCCTCAGATTTCTCCAGGTCAATTGTCTTGTCACGCTCCTTGATGTAGGAGCTGTGGTCAGGATGACCTCGTTGTTGCCTCTTTGGGATTGTCACGTGGTAGGTGTCGATCTTCTTGTCCGCCTTGTACACTCCAAGGGCCAATTGTACATCTGGCGGGAGCTGGGACTGACCAAATTGTCCAAGATGCGCCGAGGCCATCCCAAAGATTGTATGATGAGGCGAATCTTCTGAAATGGTCAGCATTGACCTCACGTGCATTGTGCGGCCATAGTTCCAAACCCAGCCATTCGACCAGTTGTACGCATTGTAGTTCAGGTAGAGCGCCCGCAGATTGTTCTTTTCAGCTTCTGTGAAGTGATAGTCATAGGGCGCGTGAACTTGTAGGACTTGGACGCTGTATCCCCTCTGGAATGATGTCAACATCTTTTGTGACATGTGACGCGCCATATTGTGTGCATCAAAGGCTATTGCCAAAACGATTGTCACTTCGCTCGTCATTGTGTGGCCCATCGATTGGTATGCGAGCCACTGAATTGCTTCCTCTGTTGTGAGAACCATAATGAATTGTTCCCAATTCCCCGGCTTTCGCAGCTTGTCGGGCAGCTTGTCGATCTCGTTGTTTCCATTCAACATGTTTGTATACTCTGCCATTGTGACAGCTGCAACCCAGTAAGTCGTAATATTGTCGAGGACATCGCTCCAAGCGCTGTCCTTGTAGTTCGAGGGCAGCAGGATCTTGATTTCAATCTTGTCCTCATTGTAGATGATTGCCCTGTCTTCCCACAGCGAGACTGTCGAGTTCGTTGGTATCCTGCGCTGATTGTGGTAGTCGGCAACTGTCGTCTCAACTGCCATTGGTGCCCTTGAGATTGTTCTCGAGGATGTCGGTCCAAATTGTCACAGCTTGTGAGCTTGAAGGCGGCTGCGGTCAAAAATTGTCGACAAATTGTCAACCAAACATGCAGTGTCATCCAAATTCTGAAAGCAAGACTTCAAACACATTGTTCATCGAATTGTTCTCCGAAACGACGGAAAGAAAGATTGGATCGAGTTGTGAGACTGACATCTTGTAGTACATATTGTCTATGACATAGTATGCACATAGTAGGTAAAGTAGTGTGGCATGGCTTGATGCCCCCGTGTGTGTATTGTACACGCATAGATGCTGCCATGGTTGTGAAACTGTTTGTACGGCCGTTGTTCAGTTGTGATGTTGTGGGCATTGGTACCAGTTGTTGTATGAAGAGGTACTTTAGGTCAATGTGCGTTGCTTTCTTTGATGAGCCAATTCTTGTTGCTATGCTCTTCCCGCTTGTGCTGTCGGTGTGTATGCGGATGTTCACCTTTGTTGTTGTTGCTTCCTTGATGAAGTTTGGTATATGTAGTCCTTCTTGTGCTCCTGTGCCAATTGCAGAAAGCTCTGATTCTGCCGATGATAGTGCTACTACTGCTTGCGTTCTGCTTCCAAATTGTACCACGGATACCATCATTGTCACGATGAATCTACTTGTTGCTTTTCTTGTGCTTGGGCATCCTGCCCAGTCCGCATCAACATACATGTTGAGGTCAATGGGTTCCTTTGTTTGTGGTGTATGTGTTGTCCTCAGGATCATTTTGTAATGTTGTGTTGCTCTGAGGTATCGTAAAAGATGTTTCACCTTGCGCAGGCTTTGTTGTGTTGGTTGTTGTAGGTCTCGTGCCAGCTGGTGTCTGGTCTTGTGTAGGTCAGCCCTTGAAGCTTTCGTACTGCTCTCCTGTAGTCTGCATGTTCTTGTGCATCTAAAGGCGCATCATCGTTTGTGGATTGTTTCAGGGTTGCCGTCCCTGGAGCTGATGCTGGATTGCTTGCTTCCATTTTTGTTTCCTTCAGCGATGTGGTGATGTATTCTGGTTTGAGGCTTACCTCAAAGAAGTCTCCATTGTTGTGGATGTCTCTGCCAAGGAATTGGATTGTCTGACCAATCCCCAAGGTGCCGGTTGGTCGCAGTAGCACATGCATTTAAATTTGTACTTCTTTGAAAGTCTTGTCGACTTCTTGCTGTTGTCCCAAGAATAGTAGGTCGTCTACATAGACCATCACAAACATTGTCTGTTCATTGTTCCTGTATATACGTTGGGTTCGCTTGTCAGTCGAGACAGTCCGATTTGTTGTAGTACTTGTGCAAAGTGAACCTGCCAAGATTTTGGACTTGATCGTAGTCCATAGATTGCTTTGTTGAGCTTCCATACTGCGGTTGTGTTGTGACCACTTGGGTATAGTTCTGGCGGCGGTCACATGTAAAGATTGTCTGTTGCTGCTGGGGCATGTAGGAATGCTGTTGATACATCTCCTGCTTGTATTGTCCAGTGGTTGCGTTGTGCCATTGTCAGTCGGATGCGTAAGATCCCAAAGATTGGTGTGCTCGCATACATGTTGTCAAGGTCTTGGATTGTTTCCAAGTAGCCTTTTGCTACTATGCGGCATCGCGCTTCATCTTGTTTGGGTTTGTTAACCCGCTTGGATTCTATGATCCTGTTCTTGTGTTCTTCAGGGACACCATTCTAGTTCATCTCTGTGAACACTCCTTGTGTCTTCATCGATTGTGCTTCTTTCTTCATTCCTTGTTGTACTTTCAATGGATCAAGACCTTCATTGTCGTAGACGAAGGGTTCTTGTAACGTCCTCTCCACGTCTGCTTCTGGTTCATCTTCACAGGATGCTGTGGTGATCTTGTCACCTTTCTTTGTGGTGATTGTCACTGCTCGTATTCTCATCTTTGCTTTTGGTTGTTCTTCATCTTGTCCTCGGTTTGCTGCTGACTGTGGTGTCCTTGATTGTTTGGAGTGTGCTTCGCCTATAGGCTCCTCGTGTTGTCGCTTGCTTGCTGGTGGTATTGGCAGTGGTGGTCTTGCCATTGTTGTTGGTGAAGTTGCCAATGGTGATGTTGCCATTGTCGTCTCCATTGGCTGATGGTGCATTGCTCGCGCTGGTAGCGCCAGTGGTGTCTCTTGTATTGTCTGTGCGCTTGTATCTTCCACTGTAATGTCGGCTTGTGTGCCAATTGCTTGTCAGCTTGCGATGTTGTCAGCTGGTAGAAGCAATTGTGGTGGAATTGCCATTGTATGTTGGTGTTGGCAAATTCCATGGATACACGTTGATAGTATCCAATAGTTGCTTGTCGTACTTGTCTGGCATGATCTGTCTTCGTATTGTTCTTGCTTTGATGACCTTGCCAGGGATGCCAACTATTGACTCTCCAGTCATTGTATCTCTGCCAAGCCAGATTCCTTTGAAGAATCTTAGTTCCATCTTGTGTAGTGCTTTTGTTGTTGGTATCATGTGTTGTACTGTTTCTGCCATCTCGCATAGTGGTGCTTTGTGGTCCTTCTGCCATCGTCTTTGGTAACTTGTTTGTCCGTCATTGTGCATAGCATACCTGTTCAGTAGCCATGCTGCATGCTGCACAATCCACGGCGTGATCGGATGTTGTACGCTCAATGTAAGGTTGTAGCTTGTGGTCACTTGTTGTACCAGTGCTCGGACTTGTCCCATCAAGGTGCGATGGAATCGTTCAATGCTTCCTTGTGATTGTGACGAGTATGCCGGTGATTGTCGGGTGTTGACTTTGTTTCCGAGCTTTTGCGCGACGGCCTTCAGTAGGTTCTGTATGTATTCTTCTTGGTCTGATTGTAGTGTTGTGGTAGATAGTGTTGCTTGTGCCCGTCCACATTCGAACATGAATGTTTGTAGACACCGTATCAGGTATTGTTGTTGTTGTTGGTTCTTGTCTTGTACAAGAACTGCCATTGCCATGCCTGATTCGACATCTATTGCTGTCAGTACTGGTAGTACTTGTTATTCTCCAAATGCTTTCATGTATGTGATATCCACTTGTATCACTGGTTGTTTGCTTGCTTGTTTTGGACGATTGTCTGTTCTTCCTTTGCTCTTGACACATATTGGGCACCATGAATGGTATGGTAAATGTGTCAGTTCATGTTCTAGTCTTTCTTGTCTTGTTGGTTGTTGTGGCGCCTTCATTCCTTTGGCACGTCGTGCTTGCATCTTCATTGTCCGTGTCGCGCTCGTATTTGTACTGTTCCTCTTCCTCGAAGTTTGTTGATCCAGTCCATTGCCTGTCACGCTGTCTTGCTCCTGATTCGCGCCAGTTGTCATGGATTGTGTATCCTCTTCCTTGTTCCGTTCTCGTACATGGTCGTCCGTACCTGTACGTGAACTCGTTTCCAATAGTGTCCTTCCCTGATCCAGTAGTCTGTTGTTGGTGTCATTGTGGATGGACCAGGTATTGCCGTAGTTGTTGGAGCTGCCTTCTTCGTTGTGTGTCTGTATAGTGGGTCTCTGCTTACCTGTTGTGTTGTCCCGTCTTGTTCCGGGAGTTGTAGTGTTGTTGATTGGTGTCGTGCTTGTAGTGCCTGTGGTGCTTTCTCTGCCTGCTCGGTCGTCCTCGCTGTTGTAGTTGCCGGTTGTGCTGGCGGCTTGTTCACTCGGAACCACGTTTCTCCTGTCCATGTATCTCCTTGTATCACTCGTCGTTGTTCGTGCTTGCTCAAGTCATGGTATTGTTCAACAATGTCCTCGTTGTTCCCGTCTGTTCGTCGGATGATTGTTCGTCTGTAGTTGCTCAATGTCGCCAGGAACAAAGAGAGCTTTCTCTTGTTCCGGTGATACCGTACAAGGTATCCTTCATTGTTGTAGTTCCAATAGTCACTATTGCCTCCAACGACTTGTTGTGGTCCATGTCTTGTCAGTGTTGTTGGGGCAATCATTGCAATCATGCCCTTTTGAGTATGTCTCAACTGTAGTTGTTGATGTTGTCCCAGGTTCATAACTGTTGCTGGCAAGTAGTAGAGGTTGTGCTGCTGCGTCAAGGGAACATTGAATTTCTTGTCATGGCGCATTGTGGGAGTGTCGTTGAACCTGATGTCAAAGCCTTGTTCTGCCAGTCTTGTCACTGACAGGATTGGGTCATGAATGTCACACACATAGAAGGGTATGACGATTGGTTGTCCTCTTGATTGCATATAGACCCATCTTACTCCATAGCATTGTATTGTCTTGTTGGTCACTGTCTTGAGGTTTGATTTGGGCTTTGTGCTTGGTCAATCTTTTTACACTGGATAGTTGTCTGCAAACCATAGCGGGCAGACATGTGTGGCTGCTCCACTGTCGATCATGATGTGCATAGTGTCTGTTGCGCCGCTATTTGCTGTAGCTGACCTGTGGTCATTGTCATTGCTGATCATGGCAATGACATGCATTGGTGTTATACCATGGTTGCTTCTGGATGGAATTGGCGGAAGTGCCAATGGCTGTTGTGCCTGTTGTTGTCTTGTGTAGTCCTGAAAGTACCATCCATTGTCATAGTAGTCGTCGTACCATTGTGTTGTCGCGTCCTCAATGTCATTGCTTTCTCCTTGTCCATTGTTGTGTATTGCCACTCGGCAGTCTTTGGCATAGTGTCCTGCTCGTCCACATCTGTAGCGTGTGTCTGTCGCTTGTTTTCCTTTGTTCTTTCCTTTGCCTTTGTTGCATCCTTTGCTGAATCCTTTGTTTCCTTTGTTGCCTCTTCCGAACGGATTGCCGAAGCCAATCGGACTGCTGTTGTAGCTGTTGAATCCTTTTCCTCCATACTTTCCTTTTCCTTTGTGGTTGGTGTTGTAACTGTTGTAGCCGTAGCCGTTGTATCCTCCGTAGCCTTTGCCTTTGTTCTTTCCTGTTCCTTTGCCTTTTCCTTTGTAACTGTTGTACTTGCCTGTTCCTTTGTGGATTGCATCGATGTCCATAGGTGCTTGTCCACCACCGAAGCTTGTTGCCACGCTGGATGATTGTGATCGTAGTTGTTGTAGTTTGCTGAATGCTGTAGTCGACCTGTAGTACCCGATGATTGTTTGTTTGACTCGTGCATAGTTTAAGCTTTTCTTTCTTTCTTTCTTTCTTTCTTTCTTTCTGTCTTTCTCTCTTTCTCTCTTTCTCTCTCTCCCTCTCTCTCTCTTTCTTTCTCTCGCTCTCTCTCTCTCTCTCTGTCTCTCTCTCTCTCTGTCTCTCTCTCTCTCTCTCGCTCATTCTCTTTAAGTGCTTCTTTCTTTGTCTTCTCTCTGCGCAGCGCGCTCTGAGCGAGCGTGAGCGCGCGCTCGCGCCCCTGAGCTCTGTGAACTCGTGTGGCTGGGCTCTGTGGCTGGGCTTTGTGTCCAAGCCTTGTCCTCCTTGTCCTCGTCTTGGCCGCGCCCCTGAACTCTGTCAACTCTGTGGCTGGGCTCTGTGGCGTGCACGCTCTGACATACGCTCCAGAAAGGCGCGCTCAGAGCGCGCTCTACACAGAGAAAGACAGAGAAAGATAAACTTAAAGAGAGAGAGAGAGAGAAAGAGAGAGAGAGAGAGAGAGACAGAAAGAAAGAAAGAAAGAAAGAAAAGAAAGAAAAAGAAAGAAAGAAAGAAAGAGAGCAGGGCGAGCGCGCGCGCTCGCGTGCTATGCACGGCGCGCTCACGCTCCAGAAAGGCGCGCTCAGAGCGCGCTGCGCTACACTGCATCATTGCGCATGGCACCTGGTGGAGTGGCCACGCCGGGATGCCATCTGTGCGCGGGCGCACTGCCTTATGCCGTCCGACACTTGCTGCGACCAGACACATTGGAAAGCGAATATCGCCTACTGTGACTGGAAGGCTAACGAGGCTGACCTCTAAATCCTCTTGCAGGCAAATTTCATTCGCAAAGGGCGTGAGGGTGACTCCCTCAGGGCCAACTGTCACGGAGGGTTCTGCTTGCCGTTTTACCATGGCACTCTCTCCCCAGGGCAGCGCTCAGCACTTGGGTGCCGGCACTGTCCGTGTCACAGAATGTCAGACCCCAACAGACAGCTTCGGCAGCCGTGCGGGCCTGGTGCTGGCAGGGGGAGCAGGTATCCTTCACTTTAAGGAGCGCTTGAGCCAAAGGGCGACCGTGCTGCGCGAAGATCGCTGCCCACCTCTACAAAAATCGGTTGTCTACCAGACGAGTATGTGCATGCGGGTATGTGCATGCGTCTTTGTAGCGCAATGCAAAAACGCCCATATTCCCCCCCGACATCAAAAGCATCGACCAAGCAGAGCAGAGACATGCTAGCGATCGCAGTGTGGCCAACAAACTGTCAGGAATGGGGGCAAAGTAGCTGCTAGAAAAGAGCTGAGAGGGATCCGCCATGGCCATCCTAAGCGTCTTGAGCGTAGGCACTGGGAGATAATACCCTTTGGGAAGGCAGCCTTTGATGACAACCAAAGGTCGCATTGTGGCTCTTCTGCCTCGCTTGCACGTGATCTGAGGTGCATCAGGGATCAGTGAGCTGCTCTCATCGGACCTGCTATTGACTTGCCGCGCTCGCTTTTCAGCAGTTCGGGCTATTTTCCTGTCCGCGGGAAGCATTCGCAACTCTGTGCTGCCGCTAGCATGACTTGGTGTAGCCACCTCTACGCAAGGGAGACGGCTCAGCAGGCAGGTGCTTCGTCTCCATGGGGGTACAACCGGTGCCTGGCCTAGGGCCGACCGAACGGAATCCACTAGAGTACGCCAAGCCTGCCGGATTGCTTGATAACAGGCGGGAATCGTCACCTTGATCCATCCCATAATGTCAGATTCCATGTTGGGCAGGCTCGGCCATTGCACCCGAGTCATTAGGAGCGCGGGCCAGAGGGCTAGCGTTGTATCATCTGACCAGGCAGTCATAACGACGCGGCATGTGCGTCTCTGTCGCCACTCTTCCCATTGCTGGAGGGTCATTGTCGGTGCACTATCAAAGGCCCTGCTAGTGGTGGGGTAAGAAATGGCAAGGAGTTCTGCCGGGAGATCAGTCAAAGCCCAAAAGTGTAGAACTCCTCTGTCCGCGATTGGGGGTAGCACGCGGGATGACCAGCTCAACACTGGTGCCGTAGGACCCGCAAGTCCTAAATCCACAAGATGTCTATGGATAATATACCTGTCATACACATCGCCCGCAATGAGGATGCCACTCAGAGTGAGATAAATCCTTCCATATTCCGTCGACAATGGGCGGACGAGGGTACCATCACTTAGTCGAGCCTCAGCTAGCCGAAGGACTTGTGGTACCTGAAGAATTTCATAGCCAGCCGGATCGAATGGGTTTATGCTATTTAACATCTTGTTTCTGGCCGGGACTGCACCTGCAATGCGTAGGTGAAAGTGATTCGGGGGTAAATTCAGCGTGAGCGCTACGACATAACAGCGATGTCTCGTATTGGTGACCTCCGTAACGGCTGGTGAGAGGTCAAGCAGAGAGAAAGACAGAGAAAGAAACACTTAAAGAGAATGAGCGAGAGAGAGAGATAGAGAAAGAGCGAGAGAGAGAGAGAGAGAGAGAAAGAAAGAGAGAGAGAGAGAGAGAAAGAGAGCAGGTGCTCTGGATGGCGCGATCGGGCGCGCTCTGACATACGCTCCAGAAAGGCGCGCTCAGAGCACGTTTTGCAGAGAGAAAGACAGAGAAAGAGAAGCTTGAAGAGAAAGAGAGAGAGAGAGAGAGACAGAGAAGAAAGCACAGAGTTGACAGAGTCCAGGGGCGCGGCCAAGACGGACAAGCGGACAGCCACAGAGTTGACAGAGTTCAGGGGGGGGCGCGGCCAAGACAAGGACAAGAGGAGGACAAGGCCTGGACACAAAGCCCATCCACAGAGCCCAGCCACAGAGTTCAGGGGCGCGGCCAGTGAGTGTGGCCAGCTCTTTTCTTTCTAAGATAGAACCCCAACTGTAAACTGTTTAGGGAAAAAGCCGGCATGCACCAACCACCGTTTACACAAACCGCGGTCTACACCAACCACGGCTTACACCAAAGCACAGATCACACCCACCACGGCTTACGCCAACCACCGTGTACACCAACCACGGTCTTCACCAGCCACGCTTGGCACACACCACCATTTACACCAACCACGGTCTTCGCAAACCACGGTTTACACCAAATCACGGTTTAAACCAATCCACGGTATACACCGAACCACGGTTTACACCAACCATGTTTACACCCCGCCACGTTTTGCAACAACCCCCTTTACGCCAAATCACGCTTTACGCCCAACCGCGCTTTACGCCAAACCACGCTTTACGCCTAACCATGGCTTACACTAATCACGGCTCACACCAAACACCGTCTACACAAAAACACAGCTTGCACCAACCACCGTTTGCACCAACCACGGTTTACACCAACCACGGGTTACACCAAAGCACGATTCACACCAACCATGGCTTACGCCAACCACCGTGTACACCAACCACGGTCTTCACCAACCACGGTTTACACCAACCACCGTTTACCCATGTTTACACCACACCACGTTTTACACCAACCACCGTTTACACCAAACCGCGCCTTGCACCAAACCACGGTTTGCGCCAACCACCGCTTACACCAAACCACGGTCTACCGCAGCCAGGGTTTGCACAAAAGCACGGTTTACACCAACCGCGGTATACGCCAACCACCGTGTACACCAACCACGGTCTACACTAGCCACGGTTTATACCAAATCACGCAGCTGCGATTGTTCACTGTTTGTTATATCTGTTGGTGTTGGTCAATCGTGCATCTGCTGCTGCTGCTGGCTGCCGCAGGTGGTGCTGTTTTGCTGCTGCTGCTGCTGCTGTTGTTGCTCGGGTGGTTGTGTGTTGCCTGTGTTGGGGGGGGCACTGTTGGCCCTCTCCTCCTTTGCCCTCGGCCATGATATATTGCGACTCCCGGCCTGGGCTTTGCTGCCAAAAAGGCCCCAGCGCTGCTTCTTCCCCTAGCTTTCGCCACCCCCCTGGGCCACAAGTTGAAAAGTGCGCCATGCGCCCGATACCGGAACCCTACATTTTGCGGGTGCCCCGCGAATACAAGCCTGAGCCGAAGCTAGCTTGGCGGGGCCACCCGCCGCCAGCCCCCTACCTTTACTGTAAATGATTGAACCAAGCGCACATCGAGCATGACATGAACACATCATCTTGCATGGCAGGTGCAAGGGCGACGCATCAGCCAGCTGCCGCAAGCTGTTGGCTGTGACAAATTCTGCCAAAACAAACTCAACAGGCGCAAAGGTATCACACAAAGAACTAAAACTTTGGACCACAGAACCATCGAACACATTCCTCAGTAGGTTCGTCTTAAGCCTCACTGTTGACTCTGTTGGCCTTTTTGGATCCGACATTTCCTCTTGCCGCAAAGACGAACTTTAGAACTGTTGTCAAAGTCCACCAAACTCAGATACAAGTATTGAATTTCAATCAACCCGGATTCGGAGTTTGGATCTTCCAAGTAGCGAGTTTGGATCTGATCTACTCATAAAGTGAATGGAACCTCAGAGTTAGACTAGACTTTTATGCTTTGTGCGGTGCAGGCGCTTTATGTGCAGTTGGCATTTGTTTTGGTGCCGTTTTTCGACCATGCTGCCTACCTTTGGGCTGCGATCAACAACACGATGAATCATCACTACTACGAAGACTACAAGAACTTGCATTGGAAAGTTGCCAAACACATGCTGCTGGCCCAGCGGATGTTTCGCAAACACTTTTCCAAGCTGGAGCTTCCAGCATGGCAGCTCCTAGATGGTCTTTTGGCTGAAAATCTCCGATTCCCAGCGACCGACTTTAAAAGCCCACAGTTGGGTCTTGGATCCATTGAGAAGGCTTGGCATGCCAGACATCATTGGACGACTGAAAAGCGCTTCGGCTACGGAACTTATGATTCTGTCTCCAACTTGGCAGCTGCTGCAAGAGCGAAAGCAAAAGCAGGGGAGGCAGAGACAGAGGGCGAAAGCGAAAAACTGGAGCAATTTCTCAAAGAGTATTTGCAGCTTTTGACGGGGCAAATTCAGACCACCTCCTTGGTGAACCGCTGAGTGAAAATGCTTTGAGAGGAAAAAGGATGAGTGAACCGGATGACAACAGACAAATGGTTCGCCTCCAATTGCTGAAATCTATATTCGCAGGCATTGCTTTGTAGTCTCAGCGTACTTTTATGATTCATTTTTTTTCTTTCTGGGGTGCAGACGTGACATGAGATGAACATGAGGTGCACAAGTCCATCAGCCTTCTTTAAACGACTTCTATTTTTCAAACATTATTGAACGTCACAGTGCCGCAGCATGGTTCGCCTTTCTGCCTTCGCGGTTTGCCTAGTGGAGCTCCTTGTCCATGCAAGTTCATATTGCACCGCCTTCGACGACGCCGGTTGCAGTGGCCAGAGCGTCGCCACTAAGCCAGCAACGGGGACGCTATGGCCAATCAAGGAGATTATGATAACACTTTGTCAGACAAGCAGTGGAACATTTCTTGTGGTTTCCAGATGAGGAAGTATGGATGGAGAAATCAGGTCAAACTGGGTAGACAGCAACTTAAACTAGAGGGCGCTGAACTCCTCGGTACTCAGATGTACAAACTCCATTTATGTACTTTAGACAGTTGCTTATTGAAACGCTGGATATGTGGAGAAGACCTTTGTACGGTATTGTAGCACAAGCTGCAAATGCTGGTCACATCTGCCGAGAGTCACGAAACTCGGTGTGACGGTTTGAGGTCAGAGACAGCAGCATTTGGAAGGCAGCTCCAGACAAGTATGACCAACCTGGTGGACCTGAAGGTTTGACCACTATGAGCCTTGGAGAAAGACGAAAGACTGACACATGTGATTCGTTGTGGAGTGTAACACCTAGGTGAAACGCGTTCTAGAACCTCTTGAACATTTTTGAGCTATATCACAGATCCTACTCAAGCAACTTTTAACAGGAAACCTATGGTGCCCCATATTGAGAAATGACAGCAGCGACACATAGTCATACCACCTTCATTCTTTTTGTGCGTCACAGTTGTTTCAGCTTGTTTCCATTTTAGCCTGAGAGAAGATAGGCCGTCTTAGACGCGGTTTCACCGTGCGTGGTGTCCAGGACTCAGCTGAACAACATCATCATGGGCCATGCTGCCACGCAAATCATCCTGGCCGGAAGTCAACTTGGACTTTTCGAGTTCTTGCATGAGAATGGCCCACAGACCAAAGGCACTATTGAGGACACTACTTGTCTTAAATCCGAATCACTTTCACACAAATCTATACTTTTGTGCGGGGCATGTAGTTTTTTGTCACCTTGTTTTTTTCTGCAAGCAGGCCGCACGGATAGAAGTTCACTGAGGGTTTTCATGAATAGGACCTTGCTCGTTTGAAAGACAGCCGCCCGATGCGAAATGAACTGATGTGTGGTGCACTGTGATGAACTGTGTTCAACTCCGGCCTGGACCTAGTGTGCTTGGAAAAATCCGAAGCTAGCCGTGCGATTTGATTCTTGCGCCTCGGTGCTTGTTTGCTTGATGGTTTTCGGACACTGTGATGTTTGGTGATTTCAGTGAGTAGCTTGTTCTGCAATGATTTATGTCGCTAATGTGGCAAACTGATACAACATGAGTGCTGTTCCAGTCCTGCACCTACCATGAGAGTTGGCGTGGCGTCACTAGTGGATGGAGGATGATTTGACGCATAGACTGAGTATTGAACCACCAAATTGCCACCCCCTCTATGTGCCCTGCAAGTCCTGCTCCGTTGGAACCAAATACTACCGATCAGAATATGTATTAATGTAGCTCAGCAGATATGGTGGGCATGTTGTTTATGTATGTTTATGTTTCATTCTATTCTCACTGTGCCCTAACGTTGCCAGGCCACCCTGGAACATTGCTTGCTTCGTTTTGTTTCGTGTGGTGAAAAGCACTCTCAAAGCACTAATCAGAGGCAAACGGAAGGGTAGTGCACAGAAAGAGTTTTGCAAAAACCTATTCTACTAACATCGTGGAAGGTCCAGGACATTCGTGGAACCCGGGGCTATTCGTGGACGCTTTATGGAATGGTGGCCAGTAGGGAAACTGACTGCAACAAAACACCCACAAACCTTCGCAGAACTTTGTGGAAGGTGTTTTTGACATTTTTGACGCACTAACTTTGTATAAGCCATTTTTGCTGACCCCCTTTCTCCACACACCCTCGATTTAGCCTTCAACTGATTGTTGCACTCTTAAAGCACATTGTTGTAAAAAGTTCAGGAGGCTTTGGGGCTGAAGCGAAGCGATGGCAGCACTCGGCCCATTGAAGTGTTGTTGCTGGGAAGCACGTCGATTGGCCTCACCGTCTTGGACAAGAGAGAGAAGACCTATCGCAATTGCGAGATCATCGACAGGCTTTTCACGACTGGTGGCTGGAGGTCCATAGCGGATCTGATTGACCTGGAAGCCATCATCAAATACAAGGGTGAGTTTCACTTTGTTGAATCTTTGCGTCCCTCAGTTTCGAATTGCTTTTATTGCATTTAGCATGCGGAGCATAGTGCCATATTGTACCAGGTTGTACCTAGGTGCAGCAGACTTGAGTTCGTACGTTTGTACACTGGAGATGTGGCTTTGAGGTAAAGATACCAATGTGGGACTACAAGAGTGGCCCGGGGCTGCAGACAATCTCTATTCACGCCTTCCACAAACCCCCGGAGCCCAGAAGATCTTCTACGAACCTGGGCTGAAGCAGCATTGGAGGCCACAAGCATCACTTATCCTCAAACACGCTGTAAAACTCGGCACTTCTTAGTACAACTTGTTTGCAACTGGTAAAACCAGATTTGAGCATTTGCTGATAGCAGTCGGTGTAGTTTGAGGGGCTGAGAGGCCTGATTCACAAAAGGGCCTTCAAGGCTTCATTCTGATGTCAAGCAAAATGAACGATCCAATCCGTGATTCAATCATTCACTGAGGACTTGATGAATTCCTTCACTGCGTTCTCCATTCCATGCTTGTCGAATACTTCCAAAGTGGCCGCGACCAGCTTTAAGCTGCTTGATGTTTCTGACCTGAATTTGTGTTTTGTGTTCAATTTGTTGTCTCGTTTTCATAATATGTTTATTTCCCAAGCTGTTCGGAAACTCTACTAGTACCACGACGGTGCAAATCTTCGAAATCGGGTTGACGGTCGAAATCCGGGCAGCCCTGCGGTACTTGCCGTCCCTTCTCGGATGTTTTCCGTTCCTTCCTGCGGTTTTCGGAGTTGAGGAGTTTTTTGAGATTTACATTTCCCCAGATAGCTGCAGGCTATAGGGGTTCTAACTTCTCAATGGTGTCGCTTTGGATCGGCGTCTTGGTTTTGCAGGCGCTGCTGCCGTGCTGGTGCTGGTGCAGGTGCAGTTCTGGCTTTGGGATCAGCATGTTGGTTCTGCAGGTACTGCTGCTGTGCTGATGCTGGTGCTGGATGGGCGTTTTGTTTTGCTGGTGCTGGTGCCGTGCTAGTGCTGGTGCAGGCGCTGGCTTTGGATCGGCGCTTCGCTTTGCGTCATGCCGGGGATGACATCATGACATGCCAGGGGTGACATCCATGTCATGCCCAGAATGACATCACGTCGTGCCAGGGATGACATCATGCCAGGGCATGTCAGGCCCAGAATGACATCATGCCAGGGATGACATGCTGTCATATTGTGCAAGACACCGTGCTGTGCAGCAATGATCATCGTGTCGTCTGGGCAGTTTTGGCTACTCCTTGCCGATCTTGCAGCTTTACGTCTGCGTTGGGCAAGGCGAGCGGATTCAGCTGATAGATGTTGCGCATGTTGGTGGAATGGTTTGATATTCTTTGATGTTGCGTGCTCCGGTGACAGCCATCCGCAGCGTGTCCTTTAAGCCCATACACCTGCTATCTGGGGCCTATGCCGGTGTAATTGACTTTCTTGTGGGTGAAATTTTGGGCTAGCTATGGCTATGGATTTTTGGTTTCTTTCCCTCTTACTGTTAGGCTACATGTCCTTATTTGTCACTTTACTTGACATGTCATATCGCAATTTTTGACATCCCGGTATGTTATGTTTTCTTAACTGTGCTTCTTTCTTTTGCTCTCGAGCTTTCTAGTTGGCGAGCTTCTTCCACTTGTCCTCAACCCTTGCCCCTTCAAAAACTCTCGAGTTTTGTTGGTCTTCTCTCACCATGTTGCTTCGCTTTACTAAACTGCTGATGAGTTTTGTTTCTTTTGTCAACCTGTTTCAGTCACTTCAACGTTTGTTGCAATTGTTTATTTTGTTGATGTTCGCTTTAGTAGTTTGGTGATGTGTGGTGTATATACTACTTTCTCAACTTTCTTCCAGAGTGTTCCGGGTTTATCCGCAGTGCGCCCTTTGGAGAGCTGTTGCTGGGGCATCCGCAGCGTCAGCTACCCGCGCATGTGCCGAACCTGCCATTCAGTTTCCCCTATCGTTCTGCACATTCTTCTCATGGGTGCACATTTGCAGTTTCGTGTGGCGAGGGTGTTTGCACTTCAGAAGTGTTTTATTTTCTTGGAAGGTTTCTCTCCAATTGCAGGATAGACCTCAAAATACTCGCGCTTCACTCTACCGAATACACATGTTTCTCTTTTGCAAGTTAGAAAGACTTGTTTTACTTGTGGTTTCCTTCTTACTCTTGTCTACTGTTTTCTTCAGATTCGCAATGTTTGACATTCGTTGCCTCCGTTCTCGACTTTTTGGCTGTTCTTGATTTCTGTATTTTTCCTTTGCTTGTTTGATCTTTTTTGTTTGCTTCCCAGTTTTTTGTACCTCGTATGCCCTCGGCTTTTGCCCCTTCGTTGCTTTTTGCTTTTCTATGTAGGTGTTTGCGTCTGTTTGTTCACTTGTATTTTTTTTCACTTTTCGATGTTCTGCAGTTCTGCATCGCGCGCACGTTTAGTATTTGATTGCACCGGTTCGCATTAGCTTGCACCGATTCGCACCGGTTAACAAAACAGCTTTGACTGTACAGTGCGGATGCTATTAGCTCGTGCGCAAACCTGCGCAACCAAATTCAGACACAATTCCCGTTGCACTGGTCAGAACCATGACTGCGACATGATAGTTTGTAGGATCTGCGACGCTTGGAAACACTGTTTCTGCGAAGACTTCAACGTTCTGCTTGACTCAGGTCGGTGGCGGCGCAGCCGTTGCGGCCATTCATCTTGCGAAGAAGTTCCAGCAACTCTCGATCACCTTGTGGGACCAACATGAAACAATTGAGATTCCGATGAATCACATCACCAAGGCATGAAAAACATCCTTTCTTTTTGATGTTTTGTTCCGTTCTTTCTTTTTTACATTCGTACACAAACTGTTCTCCTTGTTCACTTGCTGTGGCTGCACCTTTGTCATATTTCCACCAAGACATTTGCAGGCTGGTTTGAAAGGGCGCATCAGCTTGCTCGCTGGCAGCTTCATCACAGATCCCTTCCCTGAAGCTGGAAGTCCCTTGTCGGTCTACTTGTGCGCATTTTGATGTGCACAAAGGCATCTCTTTGAGGATCTTCGAGGTGATGCATTTGGTCGAGTCTATGCCTTGTTTCTGCGTTTGGTCAATGGCTTTTAGATGCTTTTAGGGGATTGTCTTTACTGAAAATATCGTTCCCGCGGAGGAAGGTGGGCAGGATGCCAGTTGAAGATTTTGAGGGAAATTCAAGACGGCGAAAAGAGTTGGCCGTCAGAAAACCATGAAACTATCACACGGACGATCATTGCTGCAGTCATTTTCAGAAAGCAAGGGTTTGAAACATTTGCAATACTGTGATATGTGCCAGCCAGTTTTCTTATTTCTCAAACATGTGCCACAAGCCTGCAGTTCGAAGGTGCAAACTCAGAGGAGGTGTTATAAAGTTTCATGGGTGGCTAATTGTTCGCCACGAGTGCTGCTCAGGGAGTATGTTGGACAGAGCACTCGAGTTTTGGGTTTATGCGCATATACGAAAATTGTGTGAACGCATAGCAAGTTGGTGTGTTCAAGTTATTTGAGTGAATCGTGTCATGTGCTCGTTCACGGTCATCCTGATGGGATTGTTTTTGCCCAGTGGAACAGCGAACAAACCATCCAGATGATCGCAACAAAACCAATGTTGGCCATACCCTGCGCACTGTGCAACTGGAGCCTCCATCCCTGGCCTCTAAAGCCAGCCAATCTTCAGCCCCAGCACCTAATCGCAGGACCAAACAAGCTCTAAAGCAGCCAGCAACAGCTTCGCGCTTCGAGAAGAGAAGGGGTGCTCCGGCAGAAAAATAGCATCCAGCGCTTTCTACCGAGAGCTGAGTCAGCCTTCGATGCTGCCAATAGCAAAGCCCAACAGAAGCAGTCCAGTTGTTCTTCCATTGCACCATCCTCACCACACTGACCAGTGGCCTCACTCCACTCCACAATCCTCGTTGTGGAGGTACAGGATTAAGAAACGATCGCAAGTAAGTTACGCTCACTCGGAACTTCCTTGACGTCTGCCGGCATTGTTCAAATGTTGACAGCGTTTCAAGCTCCGATGCTGTCAAGACTTGTGAAAGCTTCAAAAGAGTAGAAAGCTGACAAGCAACAATGCCTTGTGAAATCCAAAGCTGGAAGTGCTGAAGACTGCACGAAGAAAGACGAATAGAAGGCGAACTCCGAAGAAGTGCCGATGTTCCGCTCGGTGCTGAAATGTGAATTCCGAAAGCTCCGAATTTGGTTTGCCAAATTCGTTTTATGTGCGGTGTCGCTTCCGCATTGTGCAAAGTGATCTGGATTCCTGTTGGGGGTGCCTTCCCAAATTGAATTGGCCAGGTCAAAATTCGGTGGCCTTACTGGACGCAATTGCACGGTGAAGTTAGCCTCGCAGTAGATCAGCATAGATCAGCGGTGAGGTCATGTGAAGTGGAACGTAGCCATTTTGCACTTAACTACTCCTCAGCTGAACATAGCTGAACAGCCTTATTCCTTGTAGATCAACTTCTTCTTCTACTAAACACCTTCCACCGAAACAGCATGAAGGGTCATGTCGCATTTCTACTGGGTTTCGTGCATGGGGTTTCGATGGGTTTCGTTCGGACAAATTCTGTTTGTTTCGAGGATTTGTTGGCGGGAGTGGGTGCAAAAGTTGTGTGCTAGACCCTACCTCAGCAAAATTATTTCAGGATGAGTCACTTAGTGAAATAAGTCTATTCAAATAAATAGGTACTGATAGAAGTTGCTACAAGTAGTGTTTTGCTACTAACATGTAGGTTGCAAAATAGATATCACCACAAAAAAATAAGTGGTGCTGGTGCAGACGAATTTTCATACTGTTGATCTTTTCGCAAAGTAATTTTGAGTAGTTGAGGAGCCACAGAAAACAACATTATTTGAAATGTCTAATCATTTTGGGTCACTTCGGACAGCTTGGAGAAGAAGAGAAGGGAATATATACAAACGGAAAAAATGAACATTGAAACAAATCTGGCTTTACTGGGAGCAGCAATGCAGGTGTCGTCAAGAGAAAGCCCGAGCCGTCCGCAGGTACAGGGCCAAAGCGGCGTTGAGTTTTGTTCGGAGCCATACATGAGTGACGATTTGCCACCCGGCGTTCCACTGGAATGCCACATAGCATCATGTACAGGAAAGGTGCAAACGAATACACAAAAACAGAAACAACAAGTAACAAAGAAAATCAAAATGACGAATGCAGACAATCAAACAACGAAGAGCATCATATAGATTATTGGGTGGTGGGTCACTACTAGACTACTAAACCACGGATTTCATTGCCAAAAAAAGAACAGGAGAAGGGAAAAGGGGAAAAGGAACATCAAAATGGGAAGGCCTAAGGCAGAAAAGGAACAGGAAAAGTGCAAGGAAAAGAATCAGGAACAAAAGGGAATGGCAAATGGATAAGCTGGAAAAACCAATGCTCTTGACATAAACAAGCACAATGACCGCCACCAGTGTCAAACATTATTTGGTGGGTGGGTCACTATACAAACCACCAACTAAACCGTCCTCAAAAGGAACATGAGAAGGGAAAAGGGAAAAAGAGAAGGGCAAGGAAAAGTAGAAGGAACAAAGAGAGATGTCAAAGAGATGACAAGAGCTACCACAATGTGATTTGATGTGATCTGAGATGAACCAACTTAGGGGAGGAGGGTCCCCTCCTAGGTGGTCTCCGCGTCTCAGGTCAAGTCTATGTTGGAAAGTTTATTGGATTTTTGCCGGTCAACAGTAGCGATGCCCTTTGCTCCTAGTAGCGTTCTTGTTCCTAGTAGTAAGGCCAGGAGCCCCTAGTAGCGTCCTTGCTCCTAGTAGCGATGCCAGGAGCCCCTAGTAGCTTCGTGTTCCTAGTTTAAATTTTTGGAGCAACATGTTCAGTCAAAAAGTTGCAAGGTCATGATGCTGTCCTGTTGAGCCATCAAGCGGTTATTTGGTCAAAATCGGTGCTGTTGATGATCTTCAAGCTGCTTGTTCGCATGTGCCACATTCGACTAGACTATAATGGATGCACTTTATTCCAAACTGTGTGTGTGTAACCCTTGGAATCACAGGGATCCTTTCGGATTGTTCTCGCTTTTGGTGTTTTGAGCTTTTTAGCAGGGGGGCAATCCCACGTTGCAGTTGATTGCCCAACGAAGAGGGCTGCAATGTGGCTGATATCCGGAAGGGACGCCTTCTGGACGTACCTGCTTGGTTGTGGCGTTGACAAGCTTTCACTCCAATCTTCGGGTAAAGGGCTAATGAGTTCGGCAGATGTGCACGTACGACGTCAACCTGTCGCTTCGACCCCGACTTGCGAGTTTGGCCCCTGCTCTGTTTGAGGACCCCGAGGCTTCAGTGGTTTCCGACTTATCTTCCGACTTATCTTCTTAGGAATTGGTACCCTAGGCCGGCGTGTGGCACCGCTATCAAGTCAGTACGCATATCCATAAGTGTGTTTGGCCTCGTGCCAACCCGGGATGAGCCCGCAGAGTGCCTCCCGTGGACCCGTTGAACGGGGGTTGGTCGTTATCTCCCTTGCTCCGGAGATGTACGTGCCCAGAGCGGGCGAAGGTGGCCTAGGCCGTACGTACGATGATTTTTGTCTCATCTTTGGAATTCCAAGTTGGCTCATGCCTTTACGTGACCGCAGCGGTCCAAGCTGGCTTAACGCCTCAACGTGGTCAGAGCGACCGTAGTACTTTTGAGGTTCATTGGAACCTGTCACGAACTTAGTCCCCCCCCCC
>CAXAMN010000514.1:499668-519117 GCA_963970005.1 Durusdinium trenchii | reverse complement strand
GCATCCAGCTGATGCCCCAAATGAAGAGGCTTTACCATCAAGGGGGGAAGGTCTATTCAAGAGCTTACATTCCAAAGACACAGGGAATGTAAAACCTGTAAGTATCACCTCAACCATTCACCTCAGACTCGCAGACAATGCCAAACACAAAAAACGTCGGTCGGACACCATGAACTTCGCAGAACCCCAGTTGCCTGAAGGGTCCGCTTGTGGGTCTGGACGGCCACCGTGACAAAGGCCTCCACCTGTCCGTCACGGAGGTCGATCGGGTTGGTGGTTCGGAAGGGGATTCAATTCAACACCCGTGCAGCGCCATTGAATGGAAGAATAACTGCTTCCTAACATCCTGTCTCTACCTCCACAACTGTGCGTGATGGTGCATGTGCGTATGGTGCTTGTGTGCACTATGGTGCATGTGAGGACATACATGCATATCCGAAAACAAGCGTCTAGGATTATTCACTATGAAATGCACAACACGCCACCATGGAGGGATTCTGTCTTCCACTGTGCACCAATCGCTTGCCCCCTGCCCCTGAGGATCAAGAACTTAACTTATATAGTCGCCTTGACTGGGTTGCTAGCTCCACCGCTGACATTCCGTTCTTGGGCAGGGGATGTCCAATCCTGACTTCTGCTGGACTCCGTCTGAAGGTCTTCATCCCAGGTCCAATCTGAGCCGCGGCACGGGCTTTTTGTTGATCATGCCTGTGTCCTGACTGCTCGCTGCTCGGGAGGGACCGGGGTTCAGAGCTCCACCTCCGAAGGAGCAATTCCTCCTCTGACCCGGTGTGGTTCTCGGCTCCCTCTGACCGGCCCTTTTCGGCACAATTGCCGGCTCAACCGGGTCCCACCAAAGAAGCTGACAAACCCCCGCATTCGAAAGGAGGATGTTTAAAAAATAGACGGAAAAGTAAGCAAATACACGGGGGGGTGTTTGAAACACCCTTAGGCAGGTGGATCCTGACCACCCACCCCATCCGGTACCACCCAGACCTGGAACTCCACTACCAAGACCTGGAACTCATCCCCCCTCTTTGAAAGAAGGCCACCAAAGTCGAGTATCTGAGCATTTTGCGGTGTCTCCCGGCTTTAAGGGACGGTGTTCTACCTCGAGACGTGACCTGAAAGGACCAGCCTATGTGCCTGCACACGTGTTCGCAGCCGTGGAAATACAAGCCATGGTGAGGTGCTTTCTTCTGCCACCATGGGTCACCAATGCCTGAATTGACTATGTAAGTTCCTGCACGCACATGCACACAAACGTCTTCCTGAGGGTGGGATACAGTCCAAAACACTGTCTCCCCTCTTTGCCTGCCAAACCATTCCTGACAAACAAAAACCGTTGCACATCTTTGACCCTCTTTGATCTATACTGGCTCACTCTTGCGAAACATCTGCACCAGATGTGACCTGCAGAGACTCCATGTGCCACGGTCCCACCGACTCCACCGAGGCACCGTGAGCTTGAACTCCGTTTCCTTGAAGCCTGGTACCAACGGAAGGCAGGTTGCACTGGCAAAGGGCACAATGCCCTCATTGCTTGCTGGGTAGGTCTGCTGAATTGGGGGTCAAATCATTTGGAGACCACACGCAGAGAGTGAGGCCTGCCACCGCCGCTGACACGATCAAACGCAACAAGATACGCCCCACAGGATACGCCAGATACGTGACCCCAAGTTGGCAACACATGATGAACCAGGGTGGATTTGAACCGCCAATGTGCTGTGAGGGAGCTTACAGGAACAACCAACCACACCTCCTGGCTCTTGACTTCCGAAAACCTCCCGCTGGCCTGTAAGGGCCTTGGCAGCAGCAATCTCACACTTCCCCAAGAAGTCATCTTTCTTCCCGATGTCCTGACAGCTCCATGAGACGGCTCGATAGTGAGCCATGGTGGTAGGCGCACGCCCAACCCGATTTGAGGGTGGTCTTTCGTGGTTGTGTTTTGCTAAGCTCCAGTCCTTGTCGTACACCTCAAGCCTAGGCAGCGGAATCAATGGCACGTATATAGTGGCACAGCTCAAGAAGTAAAATGAGCCAAACAAGCCAAGCACGCTAAAACCCAATGCTAGGCAATGAAAACAACACTCTGACCCAGGCTGCTGGATTCCACCAAGCCACAGCAGCTTGTCCCCCTTGTGGAAGTCGGGCAGCACCTCAACATGTTGCAAATGCAGAGCCCTGGGCCCCTTAACTCAGGGGTTCACTCGGTTTTTTTGAAGATCTAGAGGCTCCGGAGGTCAAACCTGTTGGCTCACACATGAAACAAGGGTATTGACACCACTGAGGGATCAACGCCACTCTCATTCCATTGAGGATCGGTCTTGTTGTCGATGGTCCTGTACGAGATGACATGCTCGCCGCGGTCACTTGAGCATCCGGTGAAGATGGTAAGCAGACGCTCGGGGGCACCCATGGTCCGCGGTGCTTACGAAGTAAGCGTGGTGTAGGGGGCAATGATCAAACCCAGCCTTTGGACCTTGCAGTGTGTTTTGTGGCGGTGGAGGCCAAAGTTGAGGACTACCAGGCTCGATGGCACCAATCTACGTGCCAGTAACAAAATTACGACCAAAACAGGGCAGAACACTTGGGGCGCTCTCCGCATATTGAGACAAACCGCTACTACTCAACATCTGATGCAGTCACCGTCACTACTAGTTGCACATGCCCGGAAAATAATCAATGCATGATATAATATAGACAAACATGACACTAGACATTACATAATAGTATAGGCCCGTGACCGAAATCTTTTGCCGACCGTGAGCGCGAAACCCACGCCGAAACATACCACACTTTGTGGGGGTCACACCATCATGACGTCCTTCTCATCCTTTTTGAACCCTTTTGACTCCTTTGACCTAGTGAATCTGAGCTGGAGTGACTCCTCAGTCCTCGCAAAACGGCGTGTGAACACCCCGGTGCGCAGGGGGGTCACTCCCGGTGAACACCCCGGTGTTGGCGAGTGTTGGGGTGCCGGGGAACACGGGCACAGCCCTGCCGGCCCTGCCGGTGTGTTGCATCGACAAGGCTCAAGATGAAAAGAGTGGGCTGTATTCCAACGACCTGTGGCTTAGAGCACAACCGATGAAAAAAGGTCGAAAACGTCAAACACCTACTCGCCCTTTCCGCCCACACGAGCCCACAGCCAGCTCCGCCGCCGCGCCGCTCCTGGTCTTGAACTTGGACTTCCCGGTCCCCACGACGCTGCACACGCAGTAGGGGTCCGAGCCTGAACAGACGTCCCGGCTCGGAGTCGGTCGTTCAAGGGCCAAGTCACCGCATCAGTGTCGCTCGAGCCGCAAGAAAGGACGATCCACAGGGTTCTGGTGTGTGTGTGTGTGGTTTTTTCATGTGTTTTTCGGAAGGGTTTGCTTTTTCGGGAAGACCGGTCGATGTCCTCAGCTCATGAGATCTTTGTTGGAGTGTGGTGACTCCATACAGTTTTTCCAGTCCTTGACGTGTTTTCCGTGGCTGAAACAGCAGGGAACGGGTGCTTTGGACGTGGGATGCTGTGGCGACTTCCAAACGAACGCCCTGAAATCAAGGGATTTGGGCACTGACACGCGGTGGCGACCCGTGGTTCGCTGCGTGGTTTCGCTGCGTTCACCACTCGGTGTCCCGCATGTTTTTTTTTAACGCAGCTGTCCCGCAGGTCGCAAGAGGAGTTGCCAAAGAGATGGGAGCTACAAGACTTGCAAAAGAATTGCAATCATGAAAGTGACCAGGAGTCACAAGACGGGGTGGTGTTTAGTCCCATGCTGGGCACCCCTAACCTCCATGAAAAGCACCCCTTGGTGACTGCTGGAATACAGTTGTTGTTGATGTTGAGGGCCTTCACAAAGTCAAGTGATGATCTTGACAGACTGGAGTTGCGCACATTCATCCCAATCTCACACACACACACACACACACAAACACATGAGGTCAGTCTACTGACCCTTTCGCTCTTCACACGTCCGGCTCAGGGTTCAGGCACCCCCATCACGTGGGCAAAATCATGGAACATAGGATTGGATGCTTTGAAACCCTGTAAACAGTGCATTTTAGAAATAACTATGGAATACTATGGATATGAATGATGCATATGTGGATCATGCATAAGCACGCAAGCGCACGCAAGCAGGGTTGTGTTCCATCTTCGGTGGTACGGAACTGCTTCCTTCCTTCGTACCTCCGATGTTCGGCCTAACTACTCCAAGTCGTGCGTCCATCCTCCATCATCCTCCCGTGTCACGTCCAACAACGAGCACTTCAGCCGTTGGAACCGTCCAAACACCTACGACGACTTGAGAGTTCCCCCAAGCCGCTTGGTGCCATGCGCACTACGTCAAGCACCCCAGAGGCGGCTCTTCCGACCCCCCGCCTCTGGGGCCTCCTTTTGGCATCCATCCCCAGCCAACCCCACCTCCACCACCAAAGAAAGAGTCAGCATCTCGCAACCCACGAGCCTGAGCGGCGGTAGGGATGATCCCCTACTGGGGGAAAAAAACGTGGGATTTGGCTGTCATCCGACGGTGATGGTCCGACCGACATCGGTGGTGTGGCTGTGAACCTGTTGGATCCTGGGGGTAGCTGCCAACAGGGCCAGCACAAGAAAAGGAAACGGTCAAGCTAGGGGTCAGATTCAGTTCCTCTACGAACCAGGGCCCGATTCCAGCATTCGCGTGGGCGAGGGCGAGCGGCTAGCACGAAACTTTGGCGCATTGAAACCGAAAAAAGCGGCGGAGCAATGCTGGGACCTCCGAGCCTGGCCCCATAACTGCTGTTGAGCCCCCAAAATTGCACCCCAAAACTCAAGAAAAGAACTGGCTCGTATGAGACTTCTGAGTCTGAAATGTGCCCCGAAAGGTTACACCATGTAAAACCCTCCAAGGGGCCGCATGGTGTAACACCCCCGATTCGCACCGGATCGTTCTACCCCGGATGGTCGTCGGAGCTGTGGCTCCTGTGGGCGCCCGAGGCCCCGGGCGCATTTGATGTCGACCTCGGCCAGTCGCTTCAAAGGACTGGACTGGACTGGCCAGTTTTTGGGCGGAAGACTGACGGTGTTGTCCACATGTCGTGTTCTGTTTGGCCTTCTCGAACTGTCTCGAACTGCCAAAAAAAACTCGAAGGACCGTCGGCCCGTTTGGCGTCACCGTGACGCCGTTCCAGCAGATTTCCAGGTCCAGAAGAGAAGGGCACAGGCACCCAAAGGTGTCTTTGATCTTGGGGGTCCATGTAAACCACCGAACTTGGGGAGGCGGCACCATCTGAAACCATGGCAGCCCTTCAGATCGCCTTCCTGAGCACCTCACAAAGACTCGGTAGATGTTGTTCTGCCCAGTCGGTGGCGCAATCATCTGCGACAGGCGGGACCCCCCCCCGCCTGGAACGTCAAGAAACCTCCCCAAAAGGGAGCCCAAAGGGTGGGCTTGTAGACAGACGCTCGGTCAGTCTCTTTTGGTAGTCATGGTAGTCAATGATCTGCTGTGTTTGGAGCAGCCCTGTGATGTTTTATCCCCCGATGCCCAAGATGATGGAACCACTCCAGGATCCCCAGACTCACAAGTGCAAATATATAGAAATGTCTATTTTTTGGTTTTGTTCTTTGATCAGAAAAATGTACTGACGGAATGCAACTGACAACCTGAGGGCGCACCTCGAAAGTAAGTAATTAATCCAGAATGTTGGCACATCGCTGTACTGACACCTCCGTAGGCTAAGATCTGCTGGCAAAAGTGAACCTTCTCTAGCCTAAACCCCCTCAGAACTCAGAAGGCTCAGAATCCGAAACAGCCTTATCCATATATAAACCACCACTTGAGATTTGAACCCAAACGTCTGGACGGGGATGTATGAAAATATGATGAACATCCTCCCTCTTCGCCTCCAATTTCCTTTTCATCACGGTGATCTTCACATCCAGCGTGGCGGGGTTATTCTCCTGGCACGTTCCGTCGTCGGATTTGGGACCTTCGAGTCAGGGAGGCCCCTGACGACGCCGCCGGCAACGGCTCCCCTCCCGACGTTGGATGTAAACGTGCCCGGTGCGGGTGCTGCATTTGAGGAGTGGGGGGCTCAAGACAAACAAAGAGGCCACTGTCATGACTCAGGTACTTAGTGGTATATAGTGCGTGACATCCAGTAGGCAGAAAAATCCTACCTACTACTATTGTCTTAGACTATCTATCTATCTATCTATCTATATATCTATCTATCTCTCTCTCTCTATCTATCTATCTATCTCTCTCTATATCACTCAGTCATGCACCACCGCTTGCACCACCGACTTCTGGAAACAACGACCCAAAGAGGCGCTCTCCACGTCACGTTTCGTCCATACGCCGACGCCCGGTCCAGTGTCGGACTCAAACATGTGCCCAAAACGCCAAGGCGTCTTGTCTCGGGAGGGTTGGGTATCTGCGGTTATGCATTACAATGTGTGAAAATGGCTCTTGGACTCACTGTCTCAAGCGCCACAGTTCATTTTCACTGGCGAAGCTCACATGTATCCTGCATCCCTCAACTTCTGCTCATCCTCTTGAAAGAGCTTGGCGACGAAATGCCGATGCCGATGCTTCAAAGCCACACTTAAATTGGTTGTCCGCCTCAGGACGCAGTCTGCGGGCTCCTCACGAAGAAGCTTCAACTTCATTTCGGTCTCCGCGTCACTCTGCGGGAGATACCCCAATGGGCTCCTTACCACTGCTCAACCTGCTCGATGAACGCATCAGTGCCTCTCTCACGGCCCTGGAGACGTTTTCCAGTCTCTCACCCAAGGCGCGCGGAAGTTGCTTCAACACCTGCTCGATGTCCTCGTCGGCAAGAACCTTGTTCAGCGTCCGGAAGTCGTTTCCCTGCTTCGCGATCTCCGTGACCACAGACATGAAGTCTTCGAAAGGTAGTGGTCACCACCAGCCTTGACATGTCAAACCGTTCTATGATGATGTCGGCCACGGCAGACACGCTGACCTCCAAAATGAACTTGCACGCGGCATTGTCGTAGGTGATGTTGCGAGCGAAGGCACCGAGGGTGGAAGCAATGTCATCACAGGCATCCCTGCCCCAGCGGCTTTTGATTGTGAGTTGCAGGTACACCACGACAGCACTGCCTGTTCGGCACTTGGATGTCTCATTCACCTTTTCCAGCAAAAAATTGACATTTGACGGGTAATACCGGGGCAAATCTACGGCTTGTAAGGCTTGGGGCAGCGCCTCGTTGAGCTTCAAGTCCTCACCAGGACGAACAGAAATATCAAGAGGAAGCACCCTTTTGCCATTCTTCACATGCTCACACATGAGATTGTTCAGCGTGGTTGATTTCCCAATGCCTTGGGAACCACTGACCGCCAAGAAGTAAGGGGTGCTCAAAGCTTCACGATGAAGTCCTTGATGTATTCCTCCTCGAGAGACCGTGCAGGGGCGGACTCTTTCCTTTTCAGCCTTTGCCCAGCCTTCCTCACTGCCCTGTCCATGAAGAAGCCAGGAAGGAACCTTTGAACGAGAGCTTGGAGAACCAGCACTACGACGCTCCCTGTGCTCAACAAAGTCCAACCAGCTTTAATGGTCTGCGCCGGAAAAGCCCTTGCAGGCTGTGTTCGTGCATGACCGCTTGGAAGGACGAACCGGCCTGGCGCAAGCTGAACCTGCCTCACAAAGATGTCAAAGAAAAAGGACAATACATCGGTTCAGTCAATTTGTGCCAAACTGGCTTTGGATTGAAAGATGCTTGATATGCAAAACCAAACAGGAACCACAGCGCCTAACCTCAATCAATACATGAATTTGAAGCAAATAATTCGACATCTTTGAAGAACAGCTTGGTAGCTTGGTAGAATTTGAACCTGAACCTACACATAGAAACTCTGACCACCTCAACAATTATCCTCTTCATTCAATCCAAACAATGAAGTGACAGTTATGACCCTAAAACACGCATAACAAGTCCAAAACTCCTCAGAGCACCCCTTTTACCATTCTTTTTGGGAGGGGTGGAAATTGGAAGTTACATTTTTCAGGTGGTTAAGGGGGTGGGGATTAATTATGCAATAGGAAGTGCAATCGGTCTGCAAAACACCGGACGTCTTGCGCACCTCCATTGAATCCCCTTGGAAAAGCCACTGTCAATACAGCAGAACAAAAACATCTTGAAACTTGAAACCAGAAGCCCCAGGAAAATGGTGGCGTTTTCGCGCGCGATGAAGGCCACCGATCAACGCTCCGTGGAACGGCAAGCACGAAGAAGCCCAGGGGCTTTGGGTCCAAGGCTTGGGCGCTTTGAGGGCGGATGGGGGGAGCCGTGCTCGCCTTCTTCCCGGATTCGTCCAACACCAGGGTGGTCTTCAAAGGTGCCGAGTCATCTTGCAACTCCTCCCAGCCTCAGATCCGTCGTTCCACCAGGGTCGGCAGACATCGGGAGTGAGGAGTGAGGAGAGTGAGGAGTGACCCACCAAAGGCCGAAGAACCATCGAAAATGGATGGAAAATCCATTGGCATCCCATGGTCCCTTTCCTCTGTCTTCTAGAGTCAAGCTCCAGAGACCCCTGGAGTCAAGCCCCTAGGCATATATCCAGTTGAAGACCAGTTGAAGAACAAGGTCAAGAATAGGGCACCCCCACATAATCTTGGACAGAGTGGAAAAAGTCTGGGGGGGGGGGGCAGACTTCGCTGCGAAGACCTCTTCGTTGCTCCCTCCCCTCGAAACAATGCGCCCGGCCCCGCGGGTCAGAGGCTCAGACCGACAGCAGCATGACCAAGCTTGTCGTGCTTCCCCATGCCATCTTGGTCAAAGAGCTCGAAGAAAATCTGATCGCCTCAGATGGATGGATGGATGGATGGATGGATGGATGTTGGAAAGAGCTGCCCAATCGAGCAACCAACAATCGGGATTGGACTGGTGCAAGTCGGTCACATGTGGTCAGAGGGCTGGACTGGATGGACATGCGAAGTTGCCGCATGTCCGTCCGGACTCAACGAACCAGCCATACACTTGGGGTTGGGAATTTCAACCTGCTTTGTACAGGTTCGCATGACTCGAGCCTGGACAAATTGCGAACGTTCTTGACGGCTTGACGTTCGTCTTGACCGGTGTGAGCCTCCAGTGTTTCCTTTCCAACGCCGGAATGATCCGAGGCCGATCCCCTTCTGCACCGCCAGGGGTGATCATGGACGATCAACTACCCAGAAAAGCCAAGGGTCCGGGTCCGTGCTCCACTACAGTAAGCCTGATGATTCTCAGCCCCTGCATACCTGAAAAGCCCCAAACCTCCCACTTTCCGCCACCCCATTCTTTCACCCACGTCCCACAGCAGCACCCATCCTGACAACCCTCTCGCTGGGTGCATCGCCGTCGTGGAAGTCCTGCACTTTGCTCTTCTCGTTCCAAACGGGATCCTGCCAGCCCAAGCTATGCGGCCCAAGCTATGGCACGAAACAGGGCACCAAAAACGTCCGGGACCCACACCCCGCACCGATGCTGAAAGTGGGACCGTGAACGGTCCACGCCGCTGTGGAGAGAAAATGCTGATCTTCTAGGATCTGCTGATGAAATGGTGCTGAAAATTCAGCAAGCTACAGGTTAATTGGTTGCTGTTGGCGGGCTTAATTCAACTATCCAAACAATGGACGCAAATTACAGGCTGCAACCACTTTTGGCGGTTCACCCACTGCCTTATGGCATAGTAGCTTTTGATAGTCCTCCAAAGTTCTAAACCATCGATTTTGGGGAGGCGCTGCAGAAGTTCTGCAGGCCATTCGTTTGCATAGCTTCGACCGGGCTCGGCTTGCAAGGAGGCATTGGCTTCGTATGAGGAGCCTATGGTTGTTGCCTGGCAGGCTGAAAATGCATATTATATACCCTACGCAACCAAACCCTATAAATTTGTAGGGTCTCAATCGGAACCTCGGGTATTCTTGTGAAATCAAAAATACCTCAGGTTTGTTCTTAAAACCTCAGGTCTTGCTTTTCTAAACCGTGCTAAACCCATATTTAACCCGTACTAAACCCATATTTAACCCGTACATACCCGTACTAAACCCGTATTTTAATATTGGTTTGGAAAACCTGGGGTTTCCTTCAGAAACCCTAGGTTTTTCCATCGACCCTACAAATTTATAGGGTTTGGGTGCGTAGGGTATATTTATATACATACATGCGGCTTAAGGCTTAATATGTTATAGATGGCTATAGTGCACCCTCTTCAACTCCAAGAGAAACACGAGTCACTAACCTCGCCACCCGAAAATGGCAAGGTCACCATTGAGCAACACACACACCAGGACCTCAGGAGTCGACCCTCCAAGATCCTGTGATCTGATCCGAGAACCTGAGATATTGCAGGTTGAGAGACCTGACCTAGGACCCTGGTCTGTGGTACATATAGGATAGGCATGGATAGGCTATATTGACTGTTCAACCTTTCGTCGGATGTCCACGTTCCAAGACGACCGAGACGTAGACCGGCGGAGCCTTGGTGGCCTTCAGCACCTTGGTCTTGAAGGTGGTCTTTCCTTAGAAGCACATGGTGACGGCCGGCGGTACGGCCACCCGAGTCGGGGCGAAAACGAAAAAGAAAAACTCGAAACACCTCAAGGATTGAACCGAAAGCTGTCCGGACCGAAAAGGCCCATCCTGACATCCAGCCGCTGCGTTCGGCCACAGCCCGCCATCGAAGCGACGGGGCGCCGAAGGCTAGCCAAAGGGGTTGGAGAACTCCCGTGCCGAGTTCCCCTGAAACACAAGGGGGGGCATGTGGACGGCCTCGTTTTCGTCGCCCTGAGCAGCGTCCAAACCTCCTTTTCGTGGACATGAGCTGCCGCGGTGTACTACGGGTGGCTACCATGCTCCCCCGGCTTGGCGAGGAAAAGCCAAATATATCCTCCACTACATCAAGGAATGATTTGTACATGGTACATCGGTTGGTTGGAGGGGCACCCTCTTGAAGGTTCTTGACTCTTGCGAAACATGGCCATTGATCGCCCAACTGGCACCGGCCGTGTCTGCCGAGCCACCCCTGCCCTGCACCGTCGCCACCTGATAGGGGGGCCGATCGGCTCAGGTGCGCGCTTTCGATAGGTGAACGCCGCATGGCAGTGTCACCTGCGTGTCACCTGGCGACTTGGATGGCGCCTTGCAATGGGGGAGCACTGAATAATCCCAATAGCAATACTGGATCCAATTACAACTCCTGAAAGCCGTGGCAGTACATCTCGTCCTCGGCTGTTTTTTGTATGTCTTTTGTTTGCCTTGCATTTGCTTGCCTCGTGTTCTGTCAAACCATCCAAACTCCACCTTTTAAACTGTAAGATCCTGGGACGCTACAATATTTTTGTTTGCTGTGAAGCATCCGGCCAGTGAAGGTACCGACATGAAAACCAGGCATGTTGCCCCAGGAACCACCCCACAATCTTCCCAAGGCCCACAAACCTTTGTGCAGCCACCTGGGCTGCTGGGTCCCCGGAAAAGCCGTCGGCGCCGTCAGCGGCGCCGTGCTCCGCGCCGAGACACACAATAGGGGTCGCTGGAGCCCATCCAGTCCGCATCGCGCAAGCCCTTCGCCGAGATCACCACCACCTGCCCGCGAGGAGGGTCTCGGCTGTGCAGGCGAACAACGGCCCTGACTTGGAGGTGGTGCCTCTCAAAACCCAAGGACCGACGCCAAGCATAATTGGTGGGCGTCGCCGGCTGAAGCCGGCTTTGCCGCAGGCGCGCCTCTAAGTCGTAAGCCCACTTGCCGGGGATCCTGACCATCGCCGGGGCGCCCGATGGACCAACCACTCAGGTGGCTGAAGTCTCAGGATGGGTCCTACATTGTCCGACTTCGACGGGAATCAAGAGAACATGTAGCTGTGGGTCACACTTTGGAACCCTGGCCCACCCTGCCAAGGCAGATCGCAGTGGCAGGCGCAGCTTTTTGTGAATGGTCATGTTAGGGTTATATTGTGTTGAATATAAATTGTCTTTTTGATCTGGTATTATTTGGTTGATAGCCCGGCCTATCTGGGGGGTGCCATATATTATTAGGCACATTATGCCATTCAGGGCAATGGGAATAGATGGGAATAGTATTCGCAATACCCAACGAACGCACCCTGAACACGAATCGAGCTTCATGCACTCCGAAAGTTAGAGAGCCAGTTTCCTTCGCGGCTCACGCTCTATGCGGTGACCCGGGGAGATGGTCCATGTCCAGCGGAACTCATTCATAGTTCTGACATGGCTGTGAGTCAGGGCGCCGAATACCTTGCTTGACCTACCTGGAAGATCGTTCGCAACCTTCAGCTGCAGATTTCGTGGCAAGCGCGGCACTTTGCGCACTGGAAGTGCCAGGCGCAGCTGGGATTTCGTGGCAAGCGCGCCGATTTGTGAACCTTGAAGTGCAAATTTCGTGGCAGGGGCAGCACTTTGTGAACCTCGGAGTGCAGATTTCGTGGCAGGCGCGGCGCTGGGTGAACCTCTAGGTGCAGATTTCGTGGCAGGCGCAGCGGTTGTGAACCTCGAAGTGCAGATTGCGTGTCGGGCGCTGCATTTGTGTGGGTCTCAAGACCTTTGAAAAGAGCTCTTGGTCTCTCACAAGCTTTCGGGATCTTTCTGGATCTTGGCCTCTAGAATTTAGATTTCAAGACTTGTCTAGATCTCAACACCTCTACACCTCTATATAGACCTCCACACCGCTAGACCTGTCTGGATCTCCAAACCTTTGGATCTTTGTAGATGTGGACCTCTCCTCAGCCGTGATCTCTCTGAACCTTCAGACCTCTAGATCCCTTTAGACGGATTTCAATGCCTCTCTGGATCTCGAGGCCTCATAAAAGGTCTGCTACATTGGATTGGCACCTGCCTCCTCTAAAGTTTGCCCTCAATTGGCTCACAAAAGGTCTGCTACCTGCAATTCCTTCCTTTGCAAAAGGTCTATATACTACTCCTCTAAATTTTACCCTCAGCTCAGGTGGCTCACAAAAGGTCTGGTATCTTGGCGTGGCAACTTCCTCCTCTAATTTCTATTCTCGGGTGGCTCACAAATTGTCTGCTACGTTGGAACAGCACCTTCCTTCTCCAAAGTCTACAGTCGGGCTGCTCACAAAACAAAGGCCTGCTACATTGGAATGGCAACTTCTTCCTCTAAATGTTGCCCTCGCAAGGCTAACAAAGGTCTGCCACGCTGGAGTGGTTCCTTCCTTCGTCTGAATTTTACCGTCGGGTGGCTCACAAAAGGTCTGGTAATAAAGGCCTGCTACAGTGCTTCACAGGATATACGTCTTGCCTCGAAAATGCAGACCCAAGGACCCAAAGACCAAGACCCAGGGACCAAAGGACCGAACGACCAGGGAACCAGCAGACCAGGACCAAAGGAGTAGGGGGAACATTTTTTGATAGGAATTAATTAATGTTTTATTGATAGGGATCAATATTTTTTCTGATGGTACTCAATTGTCTTTTTGATAGGTACCCCCCTGGTACTCATTTCTTAGAAAAGAATATATAGAGTATATATATATATATGTATATGTATACATGATAGTAAAATAATCAGCAAGAACATGCCTACAACTCCAATGAATCCATTGAAGTTGAACAAGCTAAGCTCCCTCGAATTCCGACCCCATGGGCGACCCTCACTAGCCGCACTGAAACAGGCCCAGCGGCGAAACAGCGGATGCAGCTAGGCTTTTGCCCTCAGTGCACAGACCCACGGGGCAAGGCAAAGATCTTCAAGTACCGACTCAGGTTGGCCGCTTGGCCATGCATGTATACAAGGTCACCTGAGCAACCTGCCTGCATGTCATCAACCATGTCATTGACATAGGATGTCCATGACTTTATATGGGTCTGTGCCTGGCCTGACATTGGGCTCGCTTGAACCCGGCCGTCGGGCAAAACCCAGGGACTGAGCCTCCAGGTTGACCGGTGTCTGTATAATAGATAATATAGTATAATATAATATAATATGTAAACATAGACACACACATCTGTATGTGTGTGCGCGCAATGAGTTGGTCAATGAGCTGCGCTCACCACACGGCCACGGTAGGAAAACGGGGTATCTCTTCGAGTTGGGTGACGCGCACAGAAGTCCCCAAACAAGTGGACACCCACATCCCACCCCCCAATCTTGGCCAGCCACCACTGTGGGAGAGCCTGCCTTCGATCCTGCAAAAACACCGACGTGGCCCGGACGAGACGTGGATTCCTGGATCGACCAAAGCAAGAATCGCATCGCCCAAGAAGTGTCGCACTGATATGCAGGACCCGCGTTTGAAAGAGGTGTCTATGTCCATGGACCACCCGGACCCCGGCGGGTCCTGGCATGTAAAAATAATCCACATTTGTTTCGGTGTCAGCTCTTCGTTGACTTGAGATGATGCTCATCTACTAATAAAAATGCTCGCATAAACCTGTGACTGGAATGAATGCCAGCCTACTGTAGCTCCCACTCAGCTCCTGTTCCAGCGACAAATTCCCCAAGAGAATCCCCCTAAGCTGCGCCAAACCCCCGCACGGCTTCAAGGGCCCCGAAAACCGCAGAGGATCTCCTTCTTCTTGATCCTTTTCTCGAGGCAGCTGTTGGATCATCGACACGTAGCTCTGCCGCAGCGCGCCTCGACCAAAACTACATGGAACCACGCACAAGCACGGCTCTGAAACCTCCCAAATCCTGGTCCACGACCCCTACATACATCATCATACATCTGCATACGGTGTACATTGTGTATATATATATATATACACCAATATTCTGACAAGGTGTCTACTAAAGAACGAGTAATTATGCGAGTTCTGGCTGCATTCCCCCTCCCCCAGCACCAACGATGAGAATCATCGTCCATTGAGACATTCTCCCTGTTCCCTTGTCAACCACCTCCACCCCAAAGATTTGCTACTTAACCCCAGAAACTTTTTGGAGGGTCATCCATCTCTTTCATGAGTCCTTTGATCAGGTATGCACCTCTTGCCGGGAAGGCGTTGCTCATCCGATCCCCCCTTCGTTCCCTCCGACCCCCCACGGAAGAAGCCCCTGCTCCACGTGCCTTTCTCTTCGCCGTTTCCGAGGGAGTGCATCTCCTTGGTGGGCGCTGGAGGGAATTTCATGAAGCCGTGGACTGTGGACCCTGGATCCAACGAAAAGCCAAAGATTCCCGAACACAAACAAAAACACGCCCCCCAAACAACCCCCATACACCCCATCTCACACTCAAAGAAGGAAGGGACCAAAGGTTGCCCAGACTTCTGGTGGATCGAGCGCCGCGGAGTGGGCCAAGGCACATCCTCAGCAGTGCCCCACTCCAATAACTTCCAGCCTGCCTGAGGCCGTTCCGGCGGACCGACGGGTCGGACCGAACGCGCCGTTTTTTCCACGGCCAGCACCGAAGCAAACGAGCGGAAGAGGACGGAAGGCCGTAAGTAAATCCTGGTTATGTGGCAGAGTCCTCCAATGATCATAGATTGAATCATAGCCACTATATAGAGTCACTGGAGGCCCCTTGGGGTGGAAAACTGTTTGGACCCCTGATGCTCGTTCCCGCCTGAATTCCCATCTCCATTGCCAGAGCGCCTGCAACAGGAGAGGGCGTTTGCAGCGCTGCAAGCGCAGCTTTTATGATGTTGACGATTCCACTTGGCATGCAAGCCCCCGCGAATGAATGGAGGGAGCTGTGGTTTGGATTGGTCTTGAGCATTTTTTCGCACCAAGGGCTCAGTGAACTCTTCAACACCTCAACTAGACGGCCTGCATCCGTTTTCTTCGTCCGCTTCAACCAGACCAGACCGGGCGTTACACACTGCGGACCCTGCGGGCACTGTGGACTTTCTCCATTGGGGGCCCTTCGATTCAGCCTCTCACGAACCGACAACGTCACGCGACAACGACCGCGCTCCGTCTTGTGAATGGGTCGTTGTTCCAACGAGGGACTCCTGTCCCACCTTGGATGGGCTTCTTGGGGACATCTTCGTCATGGAAGTCTTGTGAAGGTCCTCCACGTCGGGGAAGGGAAGGTGTTCACCCTTCCACCCAGGCCCCAGTCGTTTCCGCCTGTGACCTTGCTCACAGTCATCGCGGGGAAGCCTCAAGTGGCAGAAAACATCCGCTTTGGAACATGCCAAAGCTCAACTCTCAGCATTCAAAAGGGATCGCTATCTTCCATTTAAGAAACTCAAACAGTAGTCTGCAGAGATTTGGGGAGTGTTGGTCAAGATTTCATGATATTTGTAGATGCGTACTCTGTGCAAAGGTGATTCCAAAGCCAAGAATGAGCTGCGCCAAACCTTGCCTGGCGACAGCTGGTTGACATATTATATATACCCGTCCCTGAAATCACCCGCTAACCTTAACCTTTGACATGTTGCCTTTATTTGCCTGACATGCAGGTCCCTCAGCACACACACAAAACAAAAACGTGTCGATTCTCCGGAATCCGCACAGGTCCAAAGGTCACCTCGTTACTCCTCGTTGTGCTCCAGCCGTCGCCGAGGCACGGATGGCAAAGCCCGGCGGCTTCTTGAAGAAGGTGCACGTCTTCTGCTCGCTGCCCGTGTCAAAGATGCAAATCGCTTTCGTGGCGGGTCCGGCGGGTGCTGCGGCTCCACTGGCGGAGCTGGTGGAGGTCCTATGGGGCTCCGAGCTCCTCAGCTCGTCGCGGGCGGCGGAAATCGCTGGAGGTGCTTGTTTAAAGAAAGTCATCAATTCCGAAAGTCAAAACAATCCAAAACAATTATACCGGCATAGACCCCAGATAGCATCCTGTATAAATTCGTTGTCGTTATGACTTCATGAACTCTGCACAGGGTTCATTTCCAGAAATATTTGTTTAATTGTTTTTAATGGTATTTTAAAGGGTTGAAGATATGGTTTTTTATGGTTGTGAAAAATGCTAACTTTGAAATTACTATATGTTTATGGTTTTTTAATGGCTTGAGGACTACTAAGTTTACTAACTAGGCCCATTAAATAGGCGCTCCAGGGCTGCAATAAGCAGCATGTGTTGTCAATGGGCAAACTGGGAACTCTCATATAGGGGAACTTGGAAACTCTCATGTAGGGGGCTGTCAGACATGTCACAGAACATTGTGGCCCTAGGCCCCTGGCAACACACTTGGGTATGTCTGGCACGTGCTTCGGCTCACCTCATAGGGCCTGAGAAAGGCCATTAGAAAAAAAAAATATATATATATATATATTAAATCCATATTGTTGGAGAAGGATGCAAATCATACAAAAACCATAAAACACACTGTGTTTTATGGTTTTCTTATGGTTTGGGCAGATTGGTAGTTTTATGGGTTGAAAAGTTAGAGAAAAGTAAAAATCATAAAAAGTTTTTATATGGTTTGCACCCTTCTCCAACAATATGGATTTAATATGGATTCTTTACAGGAAAAAAACGGTGGCTCCAGAGCTCCAGGTTTTGTTTATGGGGAAGAATACACTTTGCACAAAGGTGTGAGTCTGGTGTCGGGCGTCTAGGGGACTGCCATCACACGCCCCGCCCTAGGCCCTGGGCCCTCCTCACAAGTACCCCCAAACCCACGTAAAACACTTCTGAACTGTTAACGTTATCGTATTTTTAACTGTTATCGTTTTCTGGGCCGGCAATGCAAAAGCAGTGTTAAGGCGCATGCCAATACTAAACTGCTGAGCACGGGGTTATTGCAACAGCCCAAGCGTGCAAGTGGGCGCATGTGGTCATGCGCAAACTTTCAGTATGCCTGCGCGTTCTCACTAAAAGGGTGTGTCCCCTGCCGAAAGTAACGATGCTTAGTTTGCCACATAAAAGATGCAAGCGACACAAGGCACACCATCCCACTCAAAAACCTAAATCACATAACAGCACCCACGTCAAAGCCAGGCAAGAAAATGACAAGGCGGCAGCGGCAGCCAAGAGCGAAATCATGAACAGAGACAAACTTGGGAGACAAGGCGGCAGCGGCAGCCAAGAGCGAAAGCATGAAGGAAGACAAACTTGGGAGACAAGGCGGCAGCGGCAGCCAAGAGCGAAAGTATGAAGAAAGACAAGCTTGGGAGACAAGGTGGCAGCGGCAGCCAAGAGCAAAATCATGAAGGGAGACAAGCTTCGAGACAAGGCGGCAGCGGCAGCCAAAAGCGAAATCATGAGGGGAGACAAGCTTGGGAGACAAGGCGGCAGCGGCAGCCAAGAGCGAAAGCATGAAGGAAGACAAGCTTGGGAGACAAGGCGGCAGCGGCAGCCAAAAGCGAAATCATGAAGGGAGACAAGCTTGGGAGACAAGGCGGCAGCGGCAGCCAAAAGCGAAAATCATGAAGGAAGACAAGCTTAAAAGCGAAATCATGAAGGGAGACAAGCTTGGGAGACAAGGCGGCAGCGGCAGCCAAGAGTGGAATGATGAAGAGAGATAAGCTTGGGAGACAAGGCGGCAGCCGCAGCCAAAAGCGACATATGAAGGGAGACAAGCTTCACAGACAAGGCAGCAGCGGCAGCCAAGACCGAAATCATGAAGGGAGACAAGCTTGGGAGACAAGGCGGCAGCGGCAGCCAAAAGCGAAATCATGAAGGGAGACAAGCTTGGGAGACAAGGCGGCAGCGGCAGTCAAAAGCGAAATCATGAAGGGAGACAAGCTTGGGAAACAAGGCGGCAGCGGCAGCCAAGAGCGAAATCATTCAGGGAGACAAGCTTGGGAGACAAGGCGGCAGCGGCAGCCAAAAGCGAAATATGAAGGGAGACAAGCTTAGGAGACAAGGCGGCAGCGGAAGCCAAAAGCGAAATCATGAAGGGAGACAAGCTTGGGAAACAAGGCGGCAGCGGCAGCCAAGAGCGAAATCACGAAGGGAGACAAGCTTCGGAGACAAGGCGGCAGTGGCAGCCAAAAGCGAAATCATGAAGGGAGACAAGCTTGGGAAACAAGGCGGCAGCGGCAGCCAAGAGCGAAATCATGAAGGGAGACAAGCTTGGGACAAGCCGGCAGCGGCAGCCAAGAGCGAAATCATGAAGGGAGACAAGCTTGGGAGACAAGACGGCAGCGGCAGCGGCAGCCAATTTCCGCAATCAGGAACCCGTCCATTGAGAAGTAAGAACCCCTATAACTTCCAGCTATCTGGGGAATAAAGCAAGAACCTTCCATGTAAAAGAGGAGAGCCTGTTGAGGCTGGTATATCTGATGCGCCTAGGATACCTAGGAATTATACCAGCATAGACCCCAGATAGCACTTCAAGAAAAGGATGGCATGGCAAGAGCTGGAGACAAGCTTGGGAGACAAGACGGCAGCGGCAGCCAAAAGAAAAATCATGAAGGGAGACAAGCTGAACAGACAAGGTGGCAGCGGCAGCCAAAAGCGAAATCAGGAAGGGAGACACACTTCACAGACAAGGCGGCAGCGGCAGCCAAAAGCGAAATCATTCAGGGAGACAAGCTTGGGAGACAAGGCGGCAGCGGCAGCCAAAAAAGAAATCATGAAGGGAGACAAGCTTGGGAGAAAAGGCGGCAGCGGCAG
>CAXAMN010000514.1:487683-499658 GCA_963970005.1 Durusdinium trenchii | reverse complement strand
CAGCCAAGAGCGAAATCATGAAGGGAGACAAGCTTGGAAGACAAGCCAGCAGAGGCAGCCAAGAGCAAAATCATAGACAGGGCAGAAATCATGAAGGGAGCCAAGCTTGGGAGACAAGACGGCAGCGGCAGCCAAAAGAAAAATCATGAAGAGAGACAAGCTGAACAGACAACGCGGCAGCGGCAGCCAAAAGCGAAATCATGAAGGGAGACACACTTCACAGACAAGGCGGCAGCGGCAGCCAAAAGCGAAATCATGAAGGGAGTGACAAGCTTGGGAGACAAGGCGGCAACAGCAGCCAAAAGCGATTTTTTCGATTTCTCTTCATCACCGATGGTATCGGTGCCATGGGGCTTACGTGTTTTCACACGGAGGTCGCTGCCTCGCGCCGCTGTTCATGGGGAATTCTGTACTTTCCAAAATCATACAGCTCGGGCTGCATGAAACAGTCACTCACTCAGGTCAGCAAGCCAGTCACCAAGGCTTGAAGCTCGTCGCCTCGAACGGGGTGGTTCAGCTGCAGCATTGAAGAGGGCCGCGGAACCACGCGCAGTGCCATAGATGCTACCACGCTTGCTCAGCTCATTCAGGAAGTAGTCTTTTGCAATGGCCATGTTCATCACTGTTGGACAGGTGTGGTACGGAAGCTGTTTGGACTGTTCTCCAAAAACCGGGATGGCCTTGCAAAAAAGGCAAGGGGTTTCAACCGCTTTGTGATCGATCCCTACCCATTCCATGGTGTTCAACAAAGTCTTTCGGCATGGACTATGGCGCCGAAAGACGTGTTTCGCCAAGGAGCCGGCATCAAGGAACAGCTGGGCACATGCTCCACAGTGCAAGCTGAAGTATTTGGTGAGATTCTCATTGGCCTCCAGCTCTTGCCAACGGTGTTGGCTCACATAGTCCATCAACTGGTGGACTCGGGCATCATGTCCTCTTGCATAGTGTTGTGGCTTCACAGACCGCAGGCGAGAGGAGCGGATGAGCCAAATGCATACCCAGTCCGTGGCCTTAGGAGCAGCTCCCTCTGCAAGCAGGCTTGCTTCGACTCCGTCATTGAAGATCAACCATTGACCTTGGTGCAAGCCAGCACATTGCAGGTGCCCCTGCTTATCCAGTCCTCGATGCAGGATGCCTGCAATGGGTGTGTATTCAAAGCTCATGGTGGACAGGGAGTCCTGCTCAGGAGAGATTTGGATGGTCACTGGTCCAAGGTCCAAGTGCCACGCTGCTTTGGTGGTTTCACCTAAGGCATTTGTGTCAAATCGATCAAGCTGGAAGCAAATCAACGGACTGTCATGTTCGAAGGCGGTGATCATTCCAAGATAATCCTGCCATTCATTGATCATTGACTGCAACGAGACCTTTTTCTGCGCAGGATCACTGGTGACCAAGGAAGGCGGCATAAATGCTGTACCTCGGTCTTGAACCTGGATTGTCCCCTCAGTCTGAATCTTTCTGATCCAGGAACCGGTCAGTGCAGGAGGACAGACATAGGCAAGAAAGGCCTTCAAAAATTCGGACCCATCATGCTGTTGTCCATCATCCCAAGAGCTGATCCACTCAGCCCACGGCTCCAGCTCACGGACATCAACCCAAAGTGAGTCCCGGCAACAAAGTGCGATCAGAAGTTTGGCTGCCCCCCCAAGATCAGCCCAGTTGCAGCATCGTAGATGCACAAAACCCCAAAAGAAGGCCATCAATGTGGCATGAATGTAGCATAGATTGTCCGGATTGATGAGCCGCAAGGCAATGAGCACACCCTTTATCTCCAAGAGCAAAATCATGAAGGAAGACACACTTCACAGACAAGGCGGCAGCGGCAGCCAAGAGCGAAATCATGAAGGGAGCCAAGCTTCACAGACAAGGCAGCAGCGGCAGCCCAAAGGGAGACAAGCTTGGGAGACAAGGCGGCGGCGGCAGCCAAAAGCGAAATCATGAAGGGAGACAAGCTTGGGAGACAGGCGGCAGCGGCAGCCAAGACCGAAATCATGAAGGGAGACAAGCTTGGGAGACAGGGCGGCAGCGGCAGCCAAAAGCGAAATCATGAAGGGAGACAAGCCTGGGAGACAAGGCGGCAGCGGCAGCCAAGAGCGAAATCATGAAGGGAGACAAGCTTGGAAGACAAGCCAGCAGAGGCAGCCAAGAGCGAAATCATGAAGGGAGACAAGCTTCACAGACAAGCCAGCAGAGGCCTAGGCCAAGAGCGAAATCAGCCAAGAGCGAAATCATGAAAGGAGACAAGCTTGGGAGACAAGGCGGCAGAGGCAGCCAAGAGCCAAATCATGAAGGGAGACAAGCTGAACAGACAAGGCAGCAGCGGCAGCCAAAAGCGAAATCATGAAGGGAGACAAGCTTGGGAGACAAGGCGGCAGGCAGCCAAAAGCAAAATTATGAAGGAAGACAAGCTTCACAGACAAGGCGGCAGCGGCAGCCAAGAGCGAAATCATGACGGGAGACAAGCTTGGGAAACAAGGCGGCAGCAGCAGCGGCAGCCAATTTCCGCAATCAGGAACCCATCCATGGAGAAGTAAGAACCCCTATAGCTTCGCTATCTGGGGAAAAACAGAGTCCACATCTTCTCGCCACGCTTCGCTGGCTTCTTGACCTTCTTCTTGCTGCTGCTCTTCTTCTTTTCCTCTTTGCTGCCTGGAGCATTCAGGAAGGGGCCACCCTTGCTGTGATGCCTTGTGATGCTCTTTATCCAAACGGTTAGCTCGGTTGGTGGCCTTCCCCAGACTTCACACTCTCGGCTTTGGAAGCCGAAGCCGGACTGCCAGCTGCGGATCTTGCCGATCTCCCCAATACCCGAAGGCCAGGGTAGGGAGAGCAACTGGTTTGTTTCTCATGAAGTGAGCAAGTCCGAGACCACATGACTGGTATGACCTAGTCAGCCTCTCATCTGTGTCGGGCTGCAGCCCGACCTATCCCAACTCACTTGTCCCAACAGTAGCTCGAAGTAAAGTAGTGTCATGCTTCGTCGGAAGGAAAGACCGGTTCAGAACCGGAAAAACAATCAAGGCCATGATGATCAATCCGCAGCTGCCCTTCACATCTAGACTCTAGACTCCAGAAGGCCCTTCACGTCTAGACTTCTTAGACCACCTAAGCCCACCGTCGTTCCCCCCTGGACACCCCCCGCTCCGCCGTGGGCACCGGAGCCTCTGGAGGTTTCGGACACCGCACTGCCGGCCCAGCTCGCCGTGCCGTCGCTCGCTGTGGCGCTGTGCCGGGACTCGGCCATCGGCCGGTCGATCGAGGGGCCCGGGGGGATGGGAGTGCTGAAGCCCGAGCGCCCACAGTTGCCAGAGAACCTCTTGGCTGAGCCGACAGGTTTCGAACCGTTTGGACGGTGTTTTTTCGAACAGGCCCCTTCCGACCAACATATCGTTGATTAGGTCGCGGGTGACATATGCCCACCGTGACCCTATAGCGACACGACTTGAACAATTCATCGCAAGAATGATCTCGTACACACGAATCGATGCACTCAACAGTTCAAGAATTGAGATGGTAGCTTTGATGGACGAAGGGATGGCTCCGCACGGAACGAGTCAGCAAGGGAACCCGAGGCAAAGTAATCTAATGCAATGCAATTTAATGTGATGTGATGTGATGTACAGTATATAATCTAATGTAATGTAGAATAATGTATGCACAACATATACTGACAGTATATGACAGTATGTAAATCCTAATGAATCATATGTGCCCAATTTCAGTCCTGGCAGTCAAATCAGTAGAAGGTTCACGCCTCTGCCCCCCACCACCCTACACCTCTGCTCAAAACCTCCCCCGGTACCCCCGTCGCAGACCGAGGACCGAGGTCTTCTTCACCACCCCGTCCATGCTCGTATCAAGGTCCTCCAGTGGTGACCCGAAAACAAGGGAAATGCACCACGATCCGCATCATGGATCATCTCCATAGCACGATGAATTAGAGAACACATATATTTAAAACAAAGAAAACACGAATGCAAAAGGCTGCGATCTTGTTGAGAACAAAAAAATACTATCCGCCATTCCTTACAAGTTTCCGGCAACTTCATGGCCTGCCGTGCCGCAGCTTCAGGAGAGAAAGTGCATCTACTGCAGCCCTGCTTTCTGCGTGAAAAGTGTGCCTGGAGAAGGTTGGGGTCGCTGTGGCTCTTGGCAAGATCCAGGTCATCCTTGGTTCCACACACAGCTGAGTTCGGCGGGGTCCAGGTGACGAGCCACGCAAGCTTCGCTCCGATGTCTTTTCTTACACGTTGGAGGTCAGGTTTGGAGGTCAAAAGAGGGCAGAACGGACCCCGACGCGCAACTCACAACTAAGGCCAGGTTCTAGCTGATGAGGATGATGTTTAGTAAAGACCTTTGATGCTGGGACACACCCGAAGCATCCATCGAGCCCGCACGTAACTCGAGCCCCCCGGCATCTGGTGAAACCTCAAAGCTCGGGACGGCACAAGTGCAGCCACACGCGCTGACCACAAATCCGGAGTCAAGCCTCCAGCTTTGTGTCCTTTTTTGGGTTTGGGTGCAACCAGGAATGGAGTGCGGAAAGAAGTAGGCATTCCCAACTTGTTTATAAAAAGTTGCTGATGATAAAAACATGACTCGAATTGTCTTAACTTAACTATCCTCTTCATCGAGTTTCGTCTCTGTTTCTATGCTTTACACAATAACTATATGATATAAGGCCTAAACAGTTCAGGCCCAGGGCAATGCCCCACCACCTAGGGCCACCTGAGAGCCTGATCACCACAGCACCACTCGCTTCAGGAGTTCCCTGGGAGTTCCGCCGGGCTTCGTTGGAACAGTAGCGCGAACGATGGAGGTTTGAACGATGGACGTTCGTTGCTAAGCGAAGATGCAACATTCCGAACAAACACATCAACATGCACTTGATTGCTCCTGGGGCGAGGGAGGCTCTCAAGATGAGAGCATTGAAGCCTCCACCTCCGCACGGAAAACCTCCGTTCTTGGATCCCGGGCTGGCGACCTTTCCCTGGGCGCGACAACGTTCAACCTGAACCCCGACCTTTTAAGACAAAGAACCAACTGGGAGTCAACTTATACATCCTGGAGTCTCCCATCGAAAACACCGGCACCAAAATGGTTTCCGAATCTGCACCCCGGTCACCAGCTAAGCTGGGCCTCCAAAAGGGGTTTAGGGTTTAGGGTCCGACTGTTGGGGCACCAGCTCGGATCTAGAAATCCAGATTGACTGGAATGTTCGAGATCCAGGTCCAAAGCCTGGATACCCAAGACTGGGTGTCATCCACAAGATTCATGATTCCATGCAAGGGCTTCTCAGCCCGATGGAACACCGAGCCCCCCTCCGATCGTCCCCTCTCACAGCACATGGCGCTGTAACTGGGCAGTTGTGGTTCAGTCGAGACCGCTTTTTTGGGGGCTAATAGAAGGGGGTGAGCAGACCAGGAGGTCGAAACATCATAGCGTTTCCTTGCAGGATAGAGTGGGCACCAGGATGCTGTCCAAATGTGTGGATTTTATTCAATGGGCTTGATTGATGCACGAGTGCCTCTTCATCCCACCAAGCCCCTAGAGGCCAAGCTGCTCGTCCGTCCCCTCCGTCTCTTTCTGGGGCGTGCCTGCGCAGCGCGGCCGAGCTCGGCCGAGCTGATCGGCCCAGGTCCAACTACCAGGGGGATCGGGGGATCGCCGTTCCTGGCGTCCAAAAAAACAACCTCCCGGCAATTGGTTCTTAAAGAAGGTGGCCCAAAACAAGGAAGGCCGGGAATGTCCAAAAACCACACAAACCGCTGGCCTGAGAGAGATGACCCCTGGCCTGCGAGAGAGGACTCGGCTTCCATCTTCTGAGATAGATCTTCTCCCCCTTCCTGATCAGATCGATCTTTCGACGGAGCAGATCCGTCGTACTCGGTCCTCGACCGACAGAATGCAGCTCAAACAGCAAAAACATGCAAAAACCTTAGACCGAAACCCGACCATATCTAAGTGGGTGTGAGGGTCCTCATTCCTCTTAGGAAAATCTGGGACGTATGTGTAATGTGACTTCATCTATGGCCCTTTGGGTGCCGTTCACCTAGCAAATGTGTCTTCTGAGCCGGCCCTTGAGTAGGGTCCATGTGAAACCCAGATCTCACTTGTACGTGCCGAATGATTCGAAGTCATGCCCCGTGTCTTTCAACCGACTCGGACTGGCCAGAACCACCCTCATGATTGATGACAAGGGAAACCTTGATCTCAAACAGGACAATTGGAAGTCCATGGGTGACTATCCAATCCGGGGGGAGTGGAAGGGCAGCAGGTCTCCCGCCGGCCGGGCCGAGAAAACGCCCCCCCCAACATCCACGGCGTCCGCTGCCCCCCCCGGTCGGTGTGGACTGAGGCCGCCGGCCAAAGCGTCGCGGTGCAGGACCTCGGTTGAGCTGTGGAGGGAAGGGTGCCAGTTGCCATAATTGGCTGTCCCAAAAGAAGGTGTTGAAACGAGATGTTGAAACGAGCCTTTCTTCCAAAAAAAATCAGGTGTTGAAACGAGCCTTTCTTCCCCCAATGCCATCCATTCAGCCTCGTTCACGCTTAAGAAACGGGTCGTCTTTTTCTCCCATCGGATGGTCCCATTCCACGACCCACGTTCCCTCCAACTGCGGAGTGTCCACCGACCAACGCCTGGAAGCGAAAGGACTCCTCGAAGCGAAAGCGCTGTCGCGCTTGGGTCCCCCACGGGCTGCTGCCTCAGTGGCAAGGACGATCGGAGCGTCGCTTCCCAGCGGCTTCGCCACCGATCCGGTGACCCACGTGGAAGAACGACAGGAGAGGTTTGACGTCAGGGCCGGGGCGGGCCGGGGGAGAGATGCACCGAATGGGTGTTGGGTTTGATCCTGTTTTTCATCCCTTCCTCCAGGAAGGCCTTCCAGGCCAGGCAACACCTTGCAGTAACTGTTGACCCATTCAATTCAGGCAACCACAAAAAAGTAAAGGATCTCCAGTCGTGCCTTCTGAGGTTCGGTACGACTGGATCCCTAATGGCAGGTTCCACAAGCATCTGGGCCCCACACCGAAAACGAGGTACCATCAATCCTGATGTATATATATATATATATAGCTGGAAGGACGTGTCCTCACCCAGCTCCAGTGTTGCCCTCCTGCTGCAAACAGACCCTCTCAGCCACCCCAAAGACCAAACATGCTGCGGTCGCCCGACGGGGTCCGATCCCCCGCGGAAGATCCCGGCGCGATCCCCGGGACGCTGCCAAGAAGCTTGGAGACTGACGTCCGAGGGACAAAGCCTGGAACAAATTGGCATTGGTCTAAACACCAGGGTGCCAAACACCCCGATCATCTGCGTCACAGCCCTGGGATGCCTGCGGGTGAAGTATATATATATATATATGTGCCTAGGTTATATAAATCCATCTGTCTTGGGCTGGGTCCGGAAAATCACCACCCTGTGGAATGGAAACAGCACGGGCAGATTCATGGCCGTTCTGAAGAAAATAATGTTCCTGTGCTTATACTGTACAGCTGCATGTGCTCAGCCAAACCTTAGCTCGTTCCTTGCAACGTCCGGATGTTCTCTTCTACGGACCTTGTTGCCCATTTTGCCAGGTGGGTTGTCAGGAGACTCCGTTTACGTCATTCGTGTTGGGTGTCCCTGGCTCCTACCACATTTGGCGTGAAGGAGGGAAAGGCCAACTAGAATGGTTGACCTGAGTTGATTTCACAAGCTACAGGCCAGTCACGAAATGCAGGTGTCAAACATTTCGGAGTGGCAAAGCTTGCGTCCAAAACCAAGGGCCATGTTTAGTCCGTCTAGGCACTACAAAAGGAACACAGAGGCCCTCTTTGTTGGTTACTATATATTACACATTTATATACCAGCATCAATGAAAGACCCTGCACTACTTATGGAATCTTATGGATCTCCAGCCAGGACGCCCCTGGAAGATCTTGGAAGGTGCAGGTGCAGGTGTATGAAATCCGCATAAACGGCACAGTAGCGAGTGAAACTCTACATGTTCGATGGTTTTCGCGGAGTGTTTTTGCACATTCCAACCGAATTGCATGTATAGATTTCATGTGTTTCATTTTTGTTATATAAGTGTGTTTTGTGTGTGTGCTAACTTTTTGCCTAGGTTTGTGTCTACATCATCTTGGTACCGTGACTTTTCTCATGTTTGCCCGACCCAGCACCTACGCCGTTTCCTCAACATCGCACGCCTTTCGGGCAGCTGGAGCTGGCATCTTGACAAACCCATCCATTCTCAGCCTGGAGCGGGACACATGACCGGCGCAGCTCGCTGCGCGGGGGCGGTCGACCGACGTCGCCAGCGCTCGGAGCGCGGATGGGCCGGCACCGATGTCCCGTCTCCGCCACCGCTGTCCCGGCGGATTGGCACCTGGCACGCCTCGACCGCAGCGTTCTGAGCACACACAGCGCCCATGGTGAGGAAACGGTGAAGAACAGTTTTTGACCGTCGTGTGATGCCCATGGCAAACACTGTCTCAGCGGTTTCTCTGGTGGTATATAGGTCCCTCTTTGTGATCTAGTGCACCTAAGATCAATGGACGAAGGCTTCATGAACAGAATCACTGATGATGCTGCTAGGAGGGGAAAAGAATTAGGTGGGAAGATTCGGAGTTACTACCCTTCAGCATCACCTTGTCCCCAAAAGCCAGTTGTGCAAATCACATCCCCTGCGTTATCCTGCGTTATCACCCGGAAGCTCGTTGTGTCTTGCGCTGCAGGGGCTGTGCTCCGCAACAGCCCCGCTCGGGCCATCGGACGGCGGTTCGGCTTCGGCCATGGTTCCCGATCGACGAAGGTCGGTTCAGATGCCATGGTTTCGGAGTAGATGGCCAAAAAAGAATCGAATGATGGGGGGGTCCATGTGGCTGCACATGGAACATGGACATGAATTGACATAATGAACTATGAAATGCTCGGCTCTATCTTCAGCCAATATTCAAGCACCTGCCCCTGGTTGCAACGCGTCCGATTGGTTCAAACATGGGTACCGCATGGATGCCCACGCTCCTGGAGATAGGCGACTCGACCTGGTTCTTGTCACGGGCAGTTGGCTTTAACATGCATTTGGACAAACTTCATGGTTGGTCTGGCAACAGCTGGGCCAGCTTGACATGGAGAAGTGGGGCATCAGCCACAAGATCCCACAACAACCGACCGCCACAGATCGACCGTGACAATGCAGCGGCGCGCGCTCTCTCTCTCTCTCAGGCGTTTCGTGGTTCCGAAGCAGATGTGGGGGCATTGGCCAAGACCCTGTGCCACCTCGGCCGCAACATGAACGCACCATTGAACCCCAACCACAATCCAATCCATCTCAACACGTCCCAAATTCCCATCCAAAGGGCGAAGTAGAGCCTCCCATCGACGTCCTCCGGCCCATCCCGGCCTCGGCGTGGCGCTGCAGTTCCTGGCGGCGGAGCGGTTCCGAGAAAAAACGTCGCAAAACACGTCCCGAGTGCGCTGCCTGTGCCGGCTGCCAGGTCTCTCTCTTCCCCCGGCTCTCTGTATGTCTCTGGTGACCTTTTTGCACCATGCAGGGCTTTCCAGGTTCTGCTTCTGGTGGCCCTCCGAGCTCGGCTGTCCAAAGACAGCCGAATCAAAGGACCAGCTCCCAACCGAGTCGAGGCGAGTCGGGCCGGTGGGACCGGCGGACTGGTCTGCCGGGTCGAGTCGGGCTCGTCCTGAAAGGGAAACCTGGGACCCAACAGTCGGACCTGAGTTCATCACGAGTCGACTGAATGCTGCCACGAGAAGGCGTTTCTTTCTCTCCGATGTGAAAGCCATGATGCCTGGTTTACGTGGTCTTGATCTCTTTTCTTGCGGGGGTAACTGCGAACTGAAAGGGCGCGGGTCGGGTCCGGACTATTGGCTCCAAGGTCTGTCCCTTTGGCTTCGTAGGGCGGCCTTTCCATCCAGTCCTGGTGCCCAGTGCCCAGTGTTGGCAACTGGTGCAAGTCAGCGTCCATGGTGCGAAACACTTCCGAAGCGAAACACACAAAAAGGGCCTCCACTAGAAGCGTTGACCTGGCATGACAAGGCTGTCAAACTGGTTACTTGCCTGTCGTGGCATTGGCTCCGGGTGCTTTTCGGACGCTCAACGGGAGATGTGCTTGATGAACAAAAATCCCCTCACCACGTCTCTTGGTCCGCTCCGCTGGAACAAAATACCTTGGTCCACGACCCTCCTATGATCAGCTGTGGTGGTTTCGTGGTGCTTTTCGGATTTTCTCCATCTTCGAGATTCTGGGCAAAATGCATACACAGGTAAGGATCCCCCAGCACTATCAAATCTTCATCGGCGAAATCATCGCAAGTAGACCCGCCAAACGTTGGTAGAAGAGATATATCACCGGCCACTGGCCTCTCTAGATGGTGGAACATGCTCTCACCTGACAAGCAGGAGGACCATATGATTTTGCCCAGATGCTTTCTAATTGTTCACCTCCCAGCCGGGCCGGGAGCACATTGGGAGGAAATCTTCTTCGCTCCACCTCGAGGAGCACCCAGCGGCTGTGTCGAGTCGTCCAGTGGTCATCTGGGGAGTTGGATGGGGTTGGCAGCAAGACCTAGAAAGGTTGAACAGCCATATATATATATATATCGCCTATCCCCATAAGGTCTCTCAACCTCTCTTGGATAAATCGTCGACCCAACAACCCTGGGCGCTCCTCTAGGCTGAGCACCAGGCTCTGGGCTCAAAAAGCCCAGGTTCACCTCAGAGCCCTGCTTCTTAATCCTTCGCTCTTGCCTAGTGACCGACCCCCAGTGTTGCCCCGCGGCTTGGCCGCCGGGGTCCAAACAGGGCATGACGATGGCAGCCCAGCAGAGGTTGACATCACGCGGCGGCAGCGATGTCGGAAAATGCACCGATTCGGGGGGGGGGGCCATCCAGAGCCCCAGTGTCAGATGAAACGCCTCCAGATTCGAGAATTCTTTGGAAAGCACACACTCATCCTTCCTAACTTCCAAACCGATCGTGCCAAACCGATCGTCCAGCTCTTCGTGCCCACGTGGTGGCGCTTCGCACGGACACCGGGCTCCGGCCGGGCGGGCGGCGGCAGATCCGTGGCCTGTGCGGGGATGGTTGGGTGCAGAAAAGGTCCTTTGTGGCGTTGGTTTTGTTGGGGGGGAAGGCCAGTACGGACCAAAATAGACTCAACACAATAGATCCACTTTATAGCGACGGACAACCACTTACAGTTTTTCTAAAATCCAAAACCCTCTAAGCAAAAGGACGTGTTTCACAGAATCCGGGCTTAGAACATTGCCATGTTCTCAGTGATTGAGTTAGAACATACTCAAATCATCTCAAATCCCCATTTCTTAGAACATCGTTGTTAAGCATACAGCCGAGAGTCTGCAGACAAGCGCATCTCCACAGAGCGTGTTCATCAAAAGTGCATTCTCTCATGTTCATATCCCTTATGATAATGTTCTAAGAAAGGACACTTTTCCTCAATGTTCTAACTCATTACTTAGAGCGTTGCATTGTTACAATGTTCAGCCTCGCAGAAAGCACATCCCTTACCAGGGCCCAGGGCAACGGTTTTTTGGATGTTCTAAGTGGTTGTCGGTCACTATAAATCACTCTAATATCAATCCACCCGCCTATCTCTCTTTCGTATCCTTGGGCCCCTAACTTAGGGCCCAACCCCCCACCATCCTTTCTTTCGACACACCCAGCGCAGGCCGGTCCCATCGACCGACCTGGCTCACGGCTGCGGGCGTGGGGGCTGTCGTTCGAGGAGGCCCAGGTCGATAAAGGCTGCCGAAGGCATGGAGTTGTAGGGATCATCGCTGCCTCGGCCCGTCGTCCGGCGATCTCGGATCTCGTCCGGCGATCGGATCCATCTCTCGTCCGTCCGCAGGACATCTCTTGTTCTCGGGGCACCGTAGAGTAAAGGATGTCCATCACCATCTAGCTCGACACACACTTGAGATATTGTGTACGGAACTGAATGCGGTGCCACACGCC